>WEKX01013532.1:477352-702739 GCA_013390025.1 Pitta sordida | reverse complement strand
GGGCACAGCCCGTGTCCGCCCGCCTTCCTGCCGCCCCCGCCGCCGCCTGGCAGCCGCCCCGCGGGGCTTTCCAGCCGCGCCGCCCGTCCCAGCGCAGGGGCAAAAGGGAGAGGAAACCCCCCCAAGGAACGAGCGGGGCCTCATCGGGGCAGGGCGGGGAAGGGGGGCAGCCCCACAGCAGCCGCCGCCCGCCTTGAGATGAAACACAAGAGCAGCGCGGATCGATGGGTGTCAGCCGCGCCCCGGGGAACTGTCCCCCCAGAGCTCCCCGGGAGCCCCGCCAACGGGCCGGGCCCGGCCCCGCGCTCATTGTCGAGCACGGTCGTGCCGAGAGGGTTATTTTGGAAATGTTGAGCTCACCTTTTGCTAAGCACATTCCCCAGAGACTTGGGGAGGTGCAGCAGGCATTTAAAATAGAAGAACATGTGAGACCTTGTTCTTTCCAAATGGCCTGAGCATGCACTTGCATAATATTCAAGAGTTATCCCTGTAATTACATCGGGTTTTACTTTTCACAATAATAATAATAATAATAAAAAGGTTCAGTTAGAACTTCACTTTGCAGAAGCTACTAGTGCTTTTAAACATCTTATAGATAATATTCACCTTTTTGAAAACTGGCTTGTTCATGGAAAGCATTGTTTCTCAGGCTGTTACCTTGCAGGTTATTGTTTATCAGTGTGGAGCTGCAGTCACTTGGGATCTGGCTGAGCCACTTGACTTGGGCTTGCAAAGACGATGTGATTTCCCAGACTTTATTTATTTGAGTGTCCCAGACCCAGTGGGAGATTTATGGCTGTCACGTCACATCCGATGTGCCAGTGCCATTAGTGGCATTCCAGGCTGGTCTGAAGGGCGGCTGCTGCCCCAGTTGATGCATTAATGTGGTTCAGCAGCAGTTGGTAATTTAGCACAATCGATGTCTTGCTTCCTTGAAGAAAGAAACCTTTCATGGGTTTTAATTCAGTGCCTCCTCATATGCTGCAGGTCTTGCATTTCCCCAATATAATCCTGCAAAAAAAATAAAATATTGCTCCCTCTTTTAAATAAAATATTTTTAATAATGCAAGACTCCTTGAGCCCTGTCAGTGCACAGCAAAAGGGTCTGACATGGTCTCCTTTAAAACCCGGGTGAAATGTAGTTCAACTAATGCTGATGTTTGTTCCAGTAATGAGGGAAAAGCAGTGATGGTTAACAAGAACCAAGTGAAAAACCCCCAGCACAGTCATTCCTTAAGTCAGAGTGGTTGTGCCAAGCCAAGAGGGAAAAGATTTCCTGCCATATTTTCACATGACTCCGGGACGTGGAGGGGAATGAAGGGACAGCTCTGCCTTTCCCTCGCACCAGAGCCATCCGTGGCTTGGACGTGGGTGTTCCTGGGTGAACAAAGGGGTCTGGGCTGGGAGCTGCTCCTGCATCCAGGTGTCCCCTGGATTGTCCAGTCCCTCAGCCTCCCCCTGCTCATTCTGTAAGTAAATAGAGCTGGTGGAGATGAGTTTGTATTGATTCTTTTCCATAGCAGCAATTAAAGCAGAGGTTTAGTATTGATATGTAAAAGTAAATACATATAATGCTATTATAATTATACAATATGTACCTATTATATCTTCATATATATATATATAAATGTAGAAAAGGAAGTTTACTGCAGTGTGGGGCTTCTTAGTTTAACAGACAGTTTTGAAGTGTATCAGCGAATGGTTACTGCAAGTCCCAGTGGCTTTGCCAGATGTGTTCTGGTTTAATTGTGCCAGTGCTTCTACGTGATGACCACTTTCTCTAATCCATGTGTGCTCTGGGAGCAGACTTGGCCCCTCCTGCAGCATGGGGCAAGGGAGGCAGCGAGGCAGAACTGGCAGCACACGGTGCTCACCCTCACCCTGACCTTCGCTCCGCGGTACCCGGCGCCTTCCAGCCAGCGACGTGACTAATAGTGAGCAACCCTCCCCAGCCAGAACAAACCAGGCTGGGGGTGTACAAAGGATATGAAACTCCTGCTCTAGACCTCTTGGCAGCTGGAGAAAACAAACTACCAACAGCTACTGATTGCCCCAAAAGCGGATCAGCTGTGTGCCTTCCTAATGAGCACAAAGCTTTTGCCACAGCGCAGGAGATCCAAACCCCAGCAGGGCTGGTGCAGGGCAGATGTGGCAACAGTCTCTAGCATCCCATGCCAGGAATCTCCCTTCCCAGCAAAACATCTGGAAAAGAAATCGGTAGTACAGGAATGGAGAAGGTCAGAGAAGGTCTAGGAAATATTTGGCCATTTGTATTTGAATAGTTTCTCTGCTGCTTCTATGTAAAGTGTTCAGCCCGATGCAAATCAACACTGCTGAGTCATGGCCAGAGTGGGGGGAGAAAAGGTAATTTAAAATGTGACCCAAAAACTAATGTGAAGGAAAGAAAAAAATTAAATCTGCAGCTTTTGAGTTTGGAATTTGAAGCACTCCTTTCTGACAGTCCTGAGGTGCAGTTAGGGGACAGAATATCAAGATAAGAGGTGCTTAAACAATTTAACACATAAAAAAAGCCATAATTATTGTAAATATCAGGTTGGGAATAGTAAAAGTATTTTTCATCTCAGCATCTCTCGAGAGCTTAAAAAAAAAAGTCTCCAGCTTCTTGAAGTTAAAGGTACAGCAGTGAGGATGAGTAAAACTCTGAATAGTAGTGAAACTGAAAAATCTGAATATTGGCGGGGCTTTTATGTAAAATAAGACTGGATCAATGAAAAGGACCTGGTTATCTAAGTCATTCTGGGTTAATGTCTCTGAATGTTTTGAGGTTTATCTTGCAGAGGTTCTGGTTTAAGACTGAAACCAGACACAGACTGCAGGGTTTATCTTATCCCTGTTTTTCCCAGTGCTGAGGATGCAGGTGTTTGTGGCTCTGGAGGCACTGGGGAGAAAGGCTGCTTTGCTCCTCCAGAAAAACAGCTTTGAGCTTTCCATCCCATTGCTCCTTTCCCAGGGGAAGCTGGGCTGGCTCAGCCCCGGGGTTTGGTGCAGGGGATGGACTGGCAGTGAGGGTTATCGCTGTCCTGTGTGGCTCTGTCAAAGTCCTCACCGTCACTGTGGCGTCACTCGGGCCTTTATCTTCAGAGGAGTTGTAACGGGGCACAGGGAGAGGGGTGGGAACGAGGACTTTGGGCTGCACCGTGGCCACACCGGCAGCGCTGCAACCTTTAAATGCCAGTGCTGAACCTGGGCTGCTCAGGGAGGCCTTGCCAGTTCCCTTCAGCTGGCTCTGGCTCTTGGTCCCCAGCAGAGCTCTCTGCTTGAATTCCCATCCTGCTTGTTCTGTTGGCTGAAGTCTAGAAATCTGTTTGAAGACAGAATTTATCCGAGTTGTTTCTTACCAATCACAGCCTTTCCTTCAGGCTTTTTCCTACCTCTCTTAATTTTCATCAGGCCACCTGATGCCCTGTTGGAGTTTGGGCAAGGGCTGACACTGAGTGGGCGTCAGGAGAAAAACCCCTGAGCGTTCAGATGAAGGACAGGGGCAACAGCTGCAGCAGAGTTTATATTCCACCGATCATGGGACTTTGGGTCGTTTCCTATCTGTTTTTCAGTAACATGTCTGGTGTTATAAAATGAGCAGTATTTATCTGACCCGGGAGGCAGAGACATTACCTCATTGTCACGGGGTCAGTGGCAATTAGACTGCAAAGCCCAGCCAAGCAGTGCCGCTGGGTACAATAGTCTGTGGCAGCTTAACCTTTACGGTCACCGCTGCTGCGTGGGGACAGCCCGGTAGGGCCCTACCCAGCCAGGCCTGGCATTTTAATAGCCAGGGCACAGCAGAAAGGGCCCTTTCCTCTCAGAACCCCTCCAAGGCAGCTCAGACACGCTTATCCATATACATGTTAAAAGACTGCAATATATTCATTCGCGCAGGGTAGATGGGTTAATGGTTTGTATCAGGTCAGGCTTGATTTTGAGTTAAAAATTAAGTTCATTTCCGAAAAGGTGCAGTAACGGTTGAGCGTAATGCAAGTGCAATAATCTGTGGATGTCAGTCATCCCTTATTTACCATAAACACGGTGTGCAAAGGTGAGGAGCCAGGTCAGCAGCTGTGCACACTCACCAGCTCGGCAGGGAGAGGCAGCCAGATTTAACCTGCACCTGGAGAAGGTGACAGTGGCACTGGGGAGTAGTGAAGGGGCTGTGCCTGCTCCTTCAGCTGTGCCGTGCCCTCGAGGGCATTTAGAACTGAAACCAGGTGCTTCTCCTTTCTGGAGGTGGCAACCTTGTGTTTCTGGTCTGTTAGCACAGGGTTATTCCTCAGTCGCAGTTCCTGGTTGTGGGTGACAGGCTTGAATCACGAGCCAAACCCTGACTGTGAGTCCAAGGACCATTCACTTTCCGACTTCACCTTCAACACTCACCCTGAAGGAGCGAAGGATGCTGGTCACCAGCTTCCCACTGTTACTCATTAGTGCCTGCCAGGGTTTGCCGGGAGGGGGGGCAGGCTGCTGCGGGAATGCGGCCGCAGGAGCTCTGCCTCAGCCTGGCCTCCTGCCACCAGGGCTTTCCTCCTCCACCGTGTCACCAGCCCCTCTGATTCACGCTGTCTGCCCGGCCTGCTCTTGCACAAGTTCATGCACCACCTCTGGGCTTTTTGTTTCGGGAGAATTCTGCCTGTTTATTTTTCCAATTTGGGATGGTGCAAGCCAGGCCACCTCCTCCAGGGCCATCTGTTCATCCTGGACGTCTTTTGCACTGCTACCCTTGGCTCTGTGCAGAAAATCTTCACGGGGACGTGAAGAAACTTAGGAGTGGCTGTGATGGCACTGACATCAAAGGCCTGCGAGCAGCCTGCATTTCCATCTCTCTTCCCAACATTTACATTGAGCAGGTTGGGGAGGCCACCATTTCCTTCTGTTCCTCCCACTTCCTAATTTTAGGGGGAAAGCAGAGCAGGCTCTGGTTGCCAACCACAAACACACACCTTTGGGAGAGAGAAGGGCTCCTGACGCAGCAGAGCAGGATGTCTGGGAGCATGTTCAGGACGAGCCCATCAGCAGCATTTCCCTGTGGATGACTCATCCTGCCCGGCCAGCCCTGCCTGTTTGTGGTTTTCCATAGCTCTAGTCCTGGCTTCTCGCAGACTTGGAGCAGCTGTAGGTTTGGGGGTGTCTGCAGGGTGAGTCTGGATTTCCGAGCCATCTGCATTTCGGGTTTAAATAGCTTAAGGCTCTCGTCAGCTCTAGGTCTAAGTGGATACAACCCAGGTTGCTCTCTGCAGAAGTCTCCTGGCCATCAAGGTGACCGTTCATGCTGTGGCAGCAAAAATTCAAATAAAAGGCAGTCAGTCATGGGGACACATTGCAATTTGGGGTAGTTTTCCCACCAGTTTGGGTTGGACAGGAGGAGGTACTCTGTGAGGAGTCACTGTCCCTGGAAGTGTTCAAAAAACCATGTGGATGTGACACTTGGGGACATGGTTTAGTGGTGAGCATGACGGTGGTGCTGGTTGATGATCTTAAAGGTCTTTTCCAACCATAAGAATTCTATGATTCTGCTTGATTATAACAGTTTATGAATAATCATCCCGAGATTAAATTGTTGTGAAAACTCCTGTGGTGTGTAACTAGAAGCAAACTGCAGGTTTTAACTACTTTTTGGGTTGCTAACACCGAAGGGAAAGAATTTCCTTCCTGTAATTTAATTGTACACGATGCTTGCACCCATCATTCATAAGAAAAGTTCCTTACAGACTCAACAGATTGTGTTTCCATCTCTGCTGCGTAAAAACAGTGTTATGGACACAAGGGAGATGGAAATCATAACACAGCATCTCCACTATTTTAAGAGTCATATTGGAACACATGGAACAGATATGGAATTCCACTCTTTGCTGCCTTCAGATTTGATGCTCTGTGTATTTACTTAGTGCTAGAAAAGGAGAGGGAAAACAAACTCTCTGCCTCAGTAAGGCCCAGGAACAGGCTTTGCTCCTGCCCATTCCCTTGGGACCAGGCACCATTTCCAGGCAGAGGAAGGGCTCTGCACAAGGGAGAGCTGCAAAGTCATTCCTGAGATGAGAAAACAGAGAGAAAGGGAAAAAAAGGAGAGTGTCAGGGTGAGAAGAGCGAACTGAGGAGGACTAATGGGTGAGAAAGCCCTGAGACAGGTCTGAGGGATGATTGTGCTTCTGAAGGGAAGGGCTGACTGGAAATAGGTTTGGCTGTTCCTGCTGCGTGGGGCTCCTGGGGAAGCACCTGCCTTGAGGCAATTCATCCAGACTCTGAGTGCATCCTGGGATCATGACTTCAGCCAGGCACAAGGTGGTTTTCCCATCTCATGGTTATTGTTGAATTTTCAGGCCTTTTTCCTGTGTTTCACTGGCTCAGAGCACTTCCACTTCTCCCACAGAGACCTGAGTGCAGGGAGAGGAGGTTCCAGCTGCCAGACCTGCAGCTGGGCATTATGGAACACATGATCACTGTGTCCCCATCACATTCACAGAATCACAGAACCTTTAGGGTTGGAAGGGACCTCTGGAGATCCCCCAGTCCAACCCTGTGCCCAGGCAGGGTCACATGGAGCAGGTGACACAGGGACAGGTCTCCGTGGGTTTGGGATGTCTCCAGAGAGGAGACTCCACACCCTCCCTGGGCAGCTGTTCCAGGGCTCTCCACCCTCCATGGAGAGAAGTTCTTCCTCATGTTGAGGTGGAACTTGTGTTTCATGGCCATCACTCCTTGTCCTGTCCCTGGGATGTGGCACCATCCTCTGACACCCCTTGGAGATATTTGGATGCATTGATGGGATCCCCTCTCAGTCCTCTCTTCAGCAAGTGCTTTTGTAGGTTTGGGTGTTTCCCTGGCAGCAGTTAAGCTCTCAATCAATCACTTTCTCTGGGCATTTTTCCTGAAAACGTTACTTTGATTCAGTCCTGAGTTATTCTCACTTTTCCCCCCTCCAGCCACACACAATTTCATTCCCAAATGTACCCCTCACACATGACTGCAGCACTGCAGGAACTTGCACTAGCAGCCCAAACTGGGCAGGTTGGTGTGACAGAAGTGACCAGCATGGCACCTCCCATGTGCACGTCGGGATCAGTGTGTGACACAGCACACTGGCAGTGGGGTTTGACGGCATCTCCAGAGCTCTGCTCCATATTTGTCTTTCCTTCCTCTGTTTGTCTCAGTTTGAAAGAAAAAAACCAGTGGGTTCAAACGCTCTGTGCTGACAAGACTTGGCGATTCTGGATGGCAGGAGGGGTACGAGGCCGGGCGCTGCCGAGTACTGGAAAGATATTTGTCACTGCAGATTTTGCTTGTCATATGCAGAGATGACATGCAGATCTCCCTCTGACAGATTGATAGTCATTCCGAGATGCATCCACCCACAAAAACCACAGACATGCTGCTTGACTCAAATCTTGACTTTAACCACAACTTTGTGATGCAAAACTGGTGGAGTTTTTGGTACTTTTTGTTAAAAATGAAATCTTTATAGGGGTTTTCCAGCATCCTTACTAGTTACTAAAAACAAACCAACATCAGCCTACTGGATGGGACAGCTCAGTTTACTCGTGGGTGGTTTTGACATTCAGCTCACTAAACATGTTTAGTCTGAAGGAAGGTTGGAAAGGTAGTAAATAAAAAATTGGACAGAGAAGTGCGGCATCTCTCCAGGAGTTACTCCTTATGTCTCAGCTACAACGCCAGTCCCACATAGACGGAGCGTTTGTCCTGATTTTAGTCCAAACATCGACAGCCTCTCCTGGCCAAGCTCAAGGACTGGCACCACGGGTCAGCCTGGGGCAGTCAGTGCAGCATGTTCAGTGTAAAGGTTACGCTCTGTGTCGGTGGGGTCAGGAAATTCAGAGCTCAGGATGGAACTTCCACGACGGCGTGTGAGAACCTGGGCGCGCTGGCGCTCAGCCAGGCAGGCTCCAGTGAAAACAGAGCCACCACCCCGCTCTGTCAGCGGGAGCTTACGGCCCCTTTGTGCCCGTGTGGGAGCAGCTACCTGACCTGGGAACTCCTCCTGGCTTGAGACCTCGCTTTGGGCAGTCCTGTGCCATTCTCTGGGCCGTGGTCATCCCTTGCACCCCGACCCGTTCTGTGATCCCGTGTCTGCCTGGAAAACCAACCAAGGGGTCTGCAGCAGCGCAGGGAACACACGTTGGCAGCGTCCTCAGCTGCTTATGTTGGAAACGGAGAAAGGGAAAAGTACTCCAAAATAAGTTTCTCTTGTTCAGAAACACAATGGGCAATTTAAAAAAACCCTATTAGGCATGTGTGTAGGAGCATTTCCCATTCCGGGAGACGACTGGAATTGTTCTGTGGAGCTGTATTATGACTTCCCCGAGGTGGTATCAATCAAGCCCCCATTCTGTACGGAGGGATCCACGGCACGCGCCCCATGGCGAGGCCCCGCCGCGAACACGGCGACTGCAATCCCGGCTCCTTTGTGCTCCCCTCGGCCAATTTGCTGCAGAATTGAGGATGAGCCTTGAATTTGCCATTGTGGCGGGGCTGTGCTTTCAGAGCAGTTATTTGCATTGCCTTGATTAGCATGTCACCTGCTTCATTAGCCGAGAAAATGCTCCTCCACAGACCCAGCCATTCATGCAAATTGAAGAATGCAGAGAGCCTTCCCCTCCAGGACTTTCCATTATTAGCAAAATTGGTAGATTCGGGTTATTCCTTCCTCTTTGGAAGGTCACTTTTATTCCCACCTCCAAATGAAAGTTCTTCTTTCAAAGATAAAGTGATCGTCTTCCCAAACTTTAACAGTCCTGCTTAATGAAACCTGATGCCAAAGGAAAACTCAGGTGTGTGCAAGGCAGGTGGAGCCTCCCCCGTTTCAATCCAATCTTTACACCAACTGCCATCTGTCTGTCACCAAATCATTAATTCTGCTGGACGTCAGGGACATGTTTTTAGAGCCCAAAAGCTCCTCCTGTGTGGGACTTAAACATCCAGGGCTGAGCAGAGCAGTTCTTCTCACATCCTCAGCAAACATTGCCTTCGCTCTGAAGGCACATGGGACATGATCTTTTCTTACTCTGTCCCCATTTTCCAGGCTGCACAATCACAGTTCTTCACCTTTTCCCAAACCTGGGTGTCCTTCTTGCTTCCCCTTAGACATGCCCACACTGCTTTTCCCAAGGTGGGATCAAACCAGGTTTCCAGAAGGGCTTTGAGGGCACTTTCTGTACATATCCACACTCTGTTCTACACCCAGGAACAGACCACCTTCTCCCACAGCAGAGCCCACCCTCTCTGGTGTCCCCTGGGTGTCCTCTGAGGGTGCTGCCCAGCCAGCTCCCCTTGCACTCCTCCATCCCCATGTCCCTGGTGCTGGGCGGAGACGGTTCCTCCTGACCACCCCTGGCTCTGCTCCTCTGCCCTGGCTACGGTCTGCAAGTGTTAGTTTTGTTCCTTGAAGTTGTCTTTTGATGTTTGCGGCTATTCCACCCCGAGAAAACCACACCACAGTCAAAGCTTCTGGAGGGCTCCCCGTGTCCGGCTCATTTCTGATGTCCCCGACATGGCACTGCAAACCCTCTCTTCAGAGGTGATGCTCACCCTCCCAGGTGTAAAGGAACTGAAACGATCATTACAGATGCCTATCTCAGGTTTGGGGTTTTTTCACCTGGGAGTCCAACAACTGTGAATAATACTTTGTGTGGTGTCAAGAGATACTCAGCTTTTGTGGAAAATAGCCCCGCCAATATGGAAATTAAACAGATCCCTCCCTTGAGATCAGGAAGTTGCCCTGAGGTGTCAGATCTCAGCCCAGAGTGGGACAGTCCTGACACAGCACTGACCTCAGAAGCTGCAGGGTCAGAGCCACCACCAACCCCAGCAGGTTTCTGGCCATTCCTCACCTCTGCTGCCACAGCGGGCGGAGTTCAGCCAGGAGGGAACCAGAAAGTGCAAGAAAAAAAGTAAAAATGTGATGGTCATGCATGAAATGTCATTGCAGTGACTCTGCTGAAGTGAAGGAGCTGTTGGAGGACAGAGAGGAGGAAGACACAGTGACCTTCCTGTGCTGAGCAGCTGACACGGCCTCTGCTCAGGTGGGGGACACAGTGTGACCGTGCCACCCCCACAAAGCCAACCCCCCTGCCCACACGAGTGCATCCCCTCTGCCAGGGCAGTGCCTGTGCTCCGCTTCGCTAGAGGGAGAAAACCTCCCTCTTTGCATGTCCCCACAGCTCCTGGGAAGGTACAACACCAGGTTCCACCCCGCTGCTCCTCACACAGGTCACCGGGCAGGCTGGGCCTGCTGCTTTTGCCTTTTTAAGGCAAAGATGGAGCAATATTGCACATTCTTTGAGGTGCCCTGTCAGGCTGTGCACAGCCACCTCCCTCTCACCTGACTGCGGGGAGCCTGACAGATTTGTGTGTCTGCTTATCCCTGGATGGCAGGAAGGGAAGAAGTGAGTCAGACACACGTCTCTGCTGCTCAGGGAAAATGAAATCCTGTTCCTCCATTGCACAACCCCCGTGGCAGCCGCATCCGTCATGCTCCCTGTGCACACACCTTGCTGCAGAGGGAAGGCAGATTTACCAGGAGAGATATACATGGAAATACATGTGATTAACAAGTGCCAATGTCACTGGTAAATCTCTGGCTCAGACTGCTGGTCAGGCTGCCCTCGTTCCTGCCCTGCCTCCTGTGCCCTCACGCCGAGGCTTCCCAGTGACCCGTGCTGAGGACACTCACCCACCTCAGACAGTTGTGTGCACTCACCAGATTAAAGATGATTAATTGTACCAGGTAGTTCCTGCTACATCTTAATCAAATACACAGAATCAGCAACGCTCCTGTGCACACGAGCCTTGGAGCTGGAGGGTTGAACTCTCACAGACTCCAGTCTGAGGACCACGAGTGGGAAGAGTGAAGAGCCCAAACCAGGGGTGACTGCAGGTGAGGTTCCCTGGGCACCAGGGCAGGAGGAAGAACTCACTCTGGTTTTAAATAAATCACCCTCTACCCCGTCCTTACCAGCCAGGCCCCCACAATGTGACATCCCGTGGCAGGTGGGCAAGTGTGAGAGCAACCTCCCCCTCAGCCCCTTGGAGGGGACACAAACCACCACCAGCCTCTGACCGTGGAGTATTTTGCATCATTTATTTAAATACCTATATTTATGCATTTACAAATTTTCATAGCTCCATCTGTAGCTTTTTTCTTTTTTCTGTAGACAGTATTGCAGAGAAGTCAGCTCCTGTAAAATGAGGTCCATGTATAAAACTATGCAACGGACTGGAGGGGGAAAAAAAAAAACCAAAAGACAAACCAACTCGACAAGTTTCCTTTCACACTCTGGACAATCAGAAACCAAAGAAAGTGACTGAATGGAGAGGGAAAGGGAGAGGAAGGGGTGGGACAGCCCAGCCTCAAACCAGTGGCTCTCACACAAGCATCACACACGCCAGTGCTCAGCTACAGGACACGTTTCAGTCGTGCAGTGCCTGTTTGCTAAAGCTTTTGCAGGCACAGAGGTCTCTAATGAAAAAATAGAAGGGAAAGGATCCTACACACTGAGAATGCAAAGCCTGGACAGCCTCGGGATCAGTTCTGGGAGACTGCACCGACTCGCCAGCAGTGCATCCTCATCCCAAACTTCATTTTGCATAAAAAGTTCCCTTTAAGAAATCTTAGCATTTAAAAAACCCCATGTCTGAGCTCTTCTAGCCTCAGTACTCTAAAGAAGTCTCTTGAAAAATACCTTCTGCTTTCCTCGTTTGGAAGCTTCAAAATAATGTTTTGCTTTCTCTGATACCAATTGAACAACTCACGGAGTCCCAGCGTTATCTCTGGGAGGAAGAGGCAACAGATACGGCATTGCAAGGTATTTACACACATGGTACAAAAATGTCCAAGGGTATGAAAAGTCACCAGTTACACAATTTTGCAGCAGCCTCATTTACACCTGTAATTTTATACCATTTATTACATTGTACTAACACACCAGATCCAAAGATGTGCACTCCCTTTTGGGACATTCAGGAGTTCCAAATATACTTGTGTTTGCATAATTCATATTGCACAATTGTATAAAAACATAAATACTAGCTATTCTATTTTTTCTTTTTTTTTAAATACAAAATACATGTCACATAGTCAAATAATCTTTTCAAGTGCAATTCAGGTGCTCTCTTCAGTCCTTCCAAGGAAAAAAGGCGATTTTGCTAAGTTTTGGCACCAGGTTTAACCTCTGTCCCGTGCCCACAGTTCTAATTACAACCCGAACTCCATCGAGTAGCAGTCATATCCATCGAGTATAAAACCAGGTTATTTACAGGATGCACAGGGTGGTTCGGGGGGTGTCAGTGCCTCAGGCCGGCGGCTGCTGCAGGTTCACATTGATGGGCGGGGGGTGGCCGAGGAGACCGATGCGCTGCTTCTGCTTCCTCTGCTCCGTCATCTGCAACATCAACCAGTTGGCTCATTAGCCCCCCACACTTCCTGTGCGTCAGTCACCCCAGGGCCTGTTGTGGTTGGCGCTCACCCTGACACCCACTGTCACCACCAGCAGCTACCACGGCTCCAGCCCCATCCCGTGCCCCCCTCGGGACCAGCCCCTGCCTGTGCCCTGGCTGCTGTTTTGTGCCGGGGAAGAGCTCGGGACAGCCTGCAGAAACTTCCCCCGACAGAAATTCCTTGTGAGCGCTCCAGCAGCCGAGGCAGACGAGACGCAGAGGGCGGAAAAAAGGGGCGAGTCCTGCAGCGAGGCCGGGAATACCCTCGCCTTTGCTGGAAGAGACTCGAGTGCTCCCGTCTCACCCGGAGCAGAGCGAGCCAACATCCTGTGCCAAAAGCCACGGCGGGACTTAACCACCTCAGTGCCACACAGCCCCACCTTGGGCGCTGCTTCTCAGCACATAAAATCTTTCCCTGAGGAGTGGAAGCACGAACCGAACATGGGTCGGGTTGGTTATTGCTGATCCTGACAAATGGCCACAGGCCAATGCTCCGCTCCGGCTTTCCCGAACTTGGGGAGGCTCCTGACGACTTACATAAGCTGACAGGCCGTGTAGGGAACAGCTGGGCGTGGGCAGCAAACAGCTGGATCACGGCACAGCTCTGGAGGAGCCCACACGTGGGGTGGGAGGGGGTGAACTGCCCCGGGGCTCCCTGAGTGCCCCCCACACCCTCAGAGCTCAACACATGGCACGGGACCCACACTGTCCTGGGGCTCAGGCTGCCCAGCCTGGCTTTGCCTGCAACCACCACCTGATTTTTGATTTGTTTGGTATTTAATGACAAATGCCAACCGATATAACTGCCCAGGAGAAGGGAGATGGTGTGCACATGTTTGGTTCATTTGTAACACGCAGACTCACAGAGTCTTTAAGGCTGGAGAAGATCATCAACCCAGCACCGCCACCATGGGCACCAGTGAAGCACGCCAGTGTGTCTGTTTAAAATCTCCGGTCTCAGTGATGGTGGACAGTTCCCCATCTGCTGCAGGGTATCCTGGCATACCAGAGCAGATGCCTGGTGGCTGACCTCGGCTCTGGAGTTCAGTGTGGGGAAAGGAATTGTTCCAAACAGGCACTTCTGGGCAATCTCCAAAAGGTTCCTCCGTGTCCCGCGGGCTGGGCACGCCGTGCACCCCACGGCTCTCCCTCTGTGTCCAGTGGCACTCACTTAACCAACAGGGAAAGGGCTGGAACACCACAATTCCCCTTGAAACCGTAATTAAGCTTGACCTCAGCCCAGCTCACTGCCTGACCCCAGGGGAGGCAGAGCTGCTGGTTTCCCTTTCCAGGAGGATGACCGCAGCCTCCCGAGGCCAGGTCACACCTCCCGCTCCTCTGTGCCACACTTCTGGAATTCTCTTTCCACAAAAGGCTTCTAAGGCTTCACAGGGAACAGGAGGAGAGAGAGACCTTCCTACTGTGCTCCAGACACACACACAGGAGCTGCTGAACCTGCTGGGACATTTAACTGTTTCTGGGATAACCCAAAAGAGGCCACAAGGACTTGGTTTAAAAATGTCCATTTACATTAATTAGCTTCACTGTGCAAACCAAGAGTCACAACAATAAACTGGTTCAGGGGATATATGGAATAAAAATGGCAAGAGAAGAGAACAGTACAAAGGCACTGTTGTAGGTATTTGCCATGCTGTGCAGGAAAGGGATACAGGGAGACACCCTGGTACAGGTGCTCATAGAAGATGTGGCTGTTAAAAAAAGGGAAGAACGAAGCAACCAAGCCTAAGTAAGAGGGAGAAATGCAATGCTAGTGTGGAGGGCACAGGGCTGTGGGAGGGAGCAACCTATCCCCACCACATTTACCTGGAGAGGGATGTCTCTCAGAAGCTTTGCAGTGCCAGCACAGCAGGCAATGAAGGCACGCACAGCCCATCCCCGGGGAGCTGCCAGCGCCGGGAACAGCGCTGACAGCACCAAAACACAGCCCCGGGGGCCTGGGGTTCACCTGAGCCCCGCTGGACTCCCCGTCACTCCCCTGGGACTGCTCCAAAGGAGCTGACTCCAGGACCGGGGCAGGAGGGAGGTGCAGGGGCAGGATGTGCCCCAGCCACCCCTGGGTGCCGGGGGTCTGTCCCCAGCCCAGGAGCGATGCCTCACACTTTCTGACACCCGAGGACAGGCTGGGGAGGATTTCTGGGTGATTACATCTAATCCCCTGCTGCTGCAGACAATTATGGTGTAATCTTTTCACGCAGAATTAAAGCGATCAGGATTTTAATGGCTCTCGGTGCACTTTGGGAAGCAGGAGGGCTGGAGCTCCACTTCTACCAATTACAGCCTCCAGAAACCCGAGGAGCTTGAAGAGCAAATGAATGAGAGGCTTTCCCTTTATTTAATTACAAGAAAATAAATACAAATAAAAGTTCCCTGAGTTAGTTCCTTTTCCTGGAGACAGTTCCTGATCAGGAGGAGGGATACACTGGCCCGGGCCCTGGTAATTGGAGCATCCTGCATCTTCAGCAGGGCTCTCAACAACGGCACTTAGGGGAATTCCTAAAAGCTACCACCGCATTAATGAAGCCGGTTTCCTCTCCTGCCTTTACAGTCAAATAGCTCTCTAAAAGCTAAACCCTTCATTCTTACTTTCACAAAGAGCGAGAAGGGGTTTTAGTGCTTGGTCAGCCAAGAGGGCTGCAAGCCTCAGAAATAAACGTGTCGTGAGCCAGCGCTGGCTGTGGCCGGTGGAAAGACTCCCGGTGGCTGCAGAGCACTTTGAGTCAGAGCCCTCAGCAGAGAGACACAAGACACATGTTTCAAGATAATTGTTTCCAGGCAAAAACAGCAAAACCACTGCCCGGCAAAGTATTAAAGCCCAGACAAAAGAGCAGCTGCTCTGCCCTCCATCCCCGGAGCAAGGGGCTGTGTGGCACAGTGCCCGAGAACTAATGACAGCCCCCAGCAGCTCCCGGGCACACACGTTAATCCCTTCCTTGTGCTCCCGGGGTGTTTGGGGAAGGGCCCGGCTCCATCCGCAGAGGTGATGGGAGGGCAGGGAGCTGCCTTGCACACTCACGGCTCCCGAGGCTTGTGGAGAACCCCGAGCAGAGGTGGGAGCAGGGGCTGATTGCATCAGTCCTGGGAGAGCCGGGAGGAGATAACGCCCCGGAGCTGCTCCAGCCACTGCCCCGGGCGCAAGGCAGCAATCAATCTCACCCAGTGCCAATACCTTTAGAAATTTAACTAATTGAACCATCTGGCTCAGGTTATTACTGCACAGAGATAAGCAGCCACCACAAACAGCTCCCACCATTTCCCCTGTTGCTCCTGTCAGGCTGTAATCCCTGTGGCCAACACGAGCTAAAGCCCTGCTGCCTCTGTGCCTCTGACAAAGCCATGGCTGGGGCTGGGAACCAGTCCCATGGTGCCCTGGAGGCCCAGCCAAGCCAGGAGTCAGCACAAGTTCTCAAACTCTGCTGCACCTACACAAGAACTCTGAGCTCTCAGGTTATGGGGCAGCAGCACTCTGTGCAGTGCAGCCCATCCCGTGGGGATGCCGAGCTGCAGCCTAATCACATCTGCAGTGACAGCACAGTGACAGCACAGAGGGACAGCAGCACTAACCACTCAAAGGCTGCCCCAGTTTCTCGGTGGGTTTTGAGGTCCATGCAGTGACACAGCCCTTTCATCACTGTCACACCCTGTGACTGACAGGATCCTGCTCAGGTCTTTGGGTTAAAACCCCAGACAACACCACCACACACACACACACACACGTCAGCCAGGACTGAGTTAAGTTAATGAGCAGTGATTTTTTTTTCAGTGCAAGTTTTCCCTTTCTGGAGCTGCCCACTGTGGAACAGGCACCAGGCAGCTCAGCTGGGGCAGGGGGCTCAGGAGGCACATTTGGTTTGTTCCTGAGCTTCCTGAGGAAAGCTCCCCAGGGGGGTTTGCAGAAGCCTTGGAGCTGTGAAACACCCCCTGGTACAAGAGGCTGGCAGGAGCCGTGTCCTGCCCGCAGGGATGTGTGACCACCCCCCCCCCGCTCCCTCACCTGATCCTTCAGCTCCGAGAGCTGCCCAGAGAGGTTGGTCACGAGCTTCATGGTGGACTCCAACTTCTCCTGCAAGTTCCTCAGCTCGTTCTGCTCCCCTTCCGAGTCGCTGCTCACCAGGGACATGGCCCTCATCCGGGGGAACCAGTCCAGGTTTCTCTCCTGAGGATCACACACCAGGTCACAATTAGCGTTTGCCCAATGACATCTTGTCCCAGGCGCAGAGGGAGCCCCGATTCCTCGGACACAGCAGCCCCGTGGTTCTCTGTTACCTGCATTTGCATCTTACTGGAAAGTTTGCAAAGTCCCCGGCTCGGGGCAGTGCAGCACCTCAGCTGTAACTGCTGGGGATCTGCTGCTGCCCCAGCCCCTGCTCCTTGTCAGTACAAACACACCAACACTGGACATTAAACCAACCCAGATTTCACATCTGGGCAACCATTTCCCAGCGCTAGAAATCCACTGCCATCTTAGAATCTTTTGTGTCTGTGGAGTGTTTTCTGCTGATAAAGCTCGTTTGCTTTGTTGGTCAAGCAAAGCTTGGCTGTGCTTTCTGATGAAAGAAACCACGTTCTTCCTGGAAATACTTCCATGGTTGAAATGCTTCCCTTGAAATAAAGAAGAATATCATATTCTGACTGGCTGGGTCAGGATAAAACCTAGGACAGGTATGTTATACTGCATCGGTTATATGCAGTAAAGGCTTTATCCAGCCATACAAATTGTCTAATATTCCATGTTTCAGTTAGTCAGGAACGTCAGTGGACACACACCCAGTTTGATGGGCATGCACAGAGGCTCATACATGCACCCATGTACATGCCAGAGATGTTAAAAATAAAAGCAGGAGCGGAACAGAAAGCCACAAAAGAGGAGGAGGGGTGCACACCACGTCCTGACACCTTACAGTTCAACAGCAAACTGGTTTCCCATCTCGTCTGGTTCTCCTCCCACGCTGGAGATCTGCTGTGCAATGGAAGCTGAACTGGGGCTGGCTGAGATCAGCCTGTGTGTGCTGTCCCAGGTGACACTGCCACAGCTGGCACGGGGGTGACAGGACCCAGGAACCAGCCAGGGGTCACCCTCTGGGCTGCCCAGGCTCTTCACGGGGCTCACCTCATCTCTGGGGCACTGCAAACTCTGGGGCTTTTTGCCATTCCCTGCCTAAACCTCCAGCTCCAACCCGATCCCCCTCCGTGCTCCCCCATTCCCAGGAGCATCCTCTACACGGAGCTGCAGCCACATCCTCTTTGCAATTCAGATGTGATGCCAAGACTCATCAGCTTAAATTAGCTGCTCCTGATCTGCCTGGAGTTTCCTCTTGCTGGGCTGAGCAGGCAGAAAACAGGCCCTTTCCCATGCAGGCACCACAGCATTCCCACGTGATGCAGAACTGCCAGGAAGGCTGTTTGCTCCTGATCTCTGTTTACAGGGCAGATGGTTTCTGCTAATAAAAGCAAAAAAAAAAAAAATCAATGTAGAAAAAAAATATGCCTTTATCAAGATAAGTGCCAAAATATTTTGGACTTTAGGAAACGCCAGCCCCACAATTAAGGTTTAATGGGAGGAACAGGCGACATTTACTGTGTTCTTCCAGCTGTAGTAAAACCCTCATTAGGGAGGAGAGGGCAGCTCAGCACTTGTGCTCTGGTCCAGCAGCTCCCCATCCAGGGAAAACAAACTCCACCAACTGCTCTTCCCTGCCCTGTGCTCCTCCAGGATGGAGGATTTGGAGGACAAGGCAAATTAGACCAAAATGCAATTTGTATTTTCAGATTTGCCTGGAGCCCCAGGTCCATGTCCTGAGGTTTCCAGGCAGACACAAGAGCCCTGAAGCTCCAAAAATATTATTTTCTTTGCTCCCAGAGGTGAGCTCTCCAAGGCCAACCCCAGAGCACTCCCAGGCCCCATCCCTGAGAAGGATGAAGGGGACAAGGGAAGCACCAACCCTCTGTGCCTGCAATGTTTTATTAGCAGGTGCCCAAACACTTTTCAGTGTTACTCTGCAATTTAAGCAGACGCTGGAGCTGCTGCAGAGGCTGTGAGGGATTGTTCCAGGCCCAGCAGGTGATGGGCAGTCTGACATGGTGAAACCAAACCAGCACCCACAGTTCCTGCAGGCTCCTCGGGGGTTTTGCTCTCGATGGGTTTCTGAAAGCCCCAGTTGGTAAATCTTGGCTCTGATTTGAAAAGAACAACAAAGCTCCTCTCGGGTTCTCACGCCAATGGTCACAGATTAAAACCAAAACACTCCTCGTGAACTCCACGGGCTGAGAAAGGTGAGGGCTCAGGAAACAGACTCAGCTCTGCTGGGCTGAGCTGGAGGACAAGGCTCACTCTTCACTGGCACCAGTGGATCACTCTGCTGATCCACAGGGCACCTGGAAATTCGCTGGGCAGAGACAGAGTGACAGTGACAGGCTTAGGGAAGGACCAGGACGTCACTCAGCCCACTCAAGTCACTGGGCTGCACATGATCTGCTTCCCCACCCACGTTTCATGTGGCTCCTTAGCACCACTCGAGCCCAGTATTTATCTGGACGTGTCCAGCTGCCAACCCAGCAAAAAATAGGGAAAACGCCCCGAGGTGAGGAGCTGTGGGGAAAGGGGTGCAGGGAAAAGTGCACTGATATGAGAGCTCCCCTCCAGAGAGAGCAGCAGGGAACCTGCCAGCACAGAGACACATCCTCCTGCAATCCAGATTGCCATGGGAAACCTTCGGCCTCCCCCAGCCCTGCAGAGTCTGGATTTGACCCCCTTGCTGACACACAGACTCCAGCCTGGACACTCACCCCTGTCCCTGCTGGGGGGTGTTTTCTTTCAAATAACTAACTCCTGATGGCTGGGGCAGAGCTGGTGCAAATGGAAGTGGGCAGGGCTGGCCAGCCCAGCTCCCAGACTCTGCACAGCCCTGACACTCCGGGGTCACTGAAAGATTCATGTCCCCATGATCCAGTTCCTGCTGAGCGTCAGAACCTCGGGGTGCACTCAAGACACAGCTCCGGGTTTGGAGGAGTTTCAGAGGCACAGGAGAGTGAAAGGCAGGGCTGCCCCGTGCTCCCTGCCAGGTGCTGGCTCTGGGATCCTGGGGCGCTCCCGGCTCCCTCTTCCCGGCACCGCAGCCGCCGGCGGAAGCTGCCCCACCACACGGGCCGGGTTTCAGGTTAGCTCTTTTCTAGGTAGAGTTGGAAAAGTCCCTCTTGTAAAGCAGCTATCGTTGCATCTCAGACACGGGGGTGACGCTGACCATCCAACCCCTGGAAATGTGAAAAAGAGGAAGCGGTGCTGCATGATGCAGATGCGATTCATTCTGAGAAGCGCCGGCTCCTCCTGCTTCTGCCGAAGAGTTTGTTCTAAGAAAGGCTCTGAGGAAACCTCAGTGTGAGCCTGTGCCAGGCGCTGCCCTTGGGGCACAGGAGGCTGCTCCCGGCACCCTCGACACCCTCCTGGGTACCACTGATCCAGATGCCCCCGTGCCTGGTGCTTATGGGGTGCTGAGGGCTAATCCCGTGCTCTCCAAAATAAATCCCTACAGCTGCCATCAGCAGCATCATTCAGAGAGTCCCAGAATCACTGAAGGTGAAAAAAACCCTCCAAGATCGAGTCCGACCTGTGACTGACCCCACCTTGTCACCCAGCGCCACGTCCAGTTATCTCTTGAACACAAGCAGGGGAAGGAAGGTGGCAGCAGCAAATTTCAGTTTCTGTCATGTGAAGTTAAAAATCGGGCCCACACAGCTCCTGAACAGCTCTGTGAAGCGCTGTGAAAATTAATGTGTGTGTTTGTGGTGAGATGGGAATCCTCCCAGGTCTCTCTTGTGCTTCCTGGAAAAAACCCCTCTTGAGGCTCTCTCTCTGCTGCAAAGGGCTCACCATCACCTCTTCACACCGAGCTGCATTTCTCCCCTCTCCTTAAGAACTCGACACTGTCCCTGTGCACTCCTCACATGCACCCTGTCACTGAGCAGGAGGTTGGTGACACAAGGTTGATGGTGTCATAACCTCCTTTTCACTGCTGCCACAGGTGAAACACCTCAGTGCCACCTACACGGGTGCAGAGCAGGGAACCAGGATGCCCATGTCCCTCCCTGAAATCATCCGCCCTGCACATCCCTGGCAGTTCTGCTGCAGGTGACTCACCTCCCGCCCTGCTGGACTGCAGGGGATGACCCTGTGGGGATCCCCAAAGGCCACCTGTCTCCTGCCAGCAGGACAAGGCCACCTCTCTGCCCCCACCTCCTCTGGGAGCTGGGCTCTCCATGTTCCACCAGCCCAGCTGGGCAGGACACAACCATGAACCCAAGGCTGAGCACCCCGAGGCTGGTGACAGCTGTCACCCACCTCCTCTTGCGCAAGGCAGCGGCGTGGCCGGGAGCCCACGGGGTCACGGCTCCCATGACTCAGGGACAGCCTCGCCCCAGGGTGACACCTCTGCACACCACGGGGCTTTCTGGTGCCAGCCAGTGCCACAGACTGAGCTGTCCGTGTTCCCCAGGGTGTCACCCAGGCAGGAGCCAGGACACCCACCCTGGCAGCTGTTTGGGATCCACTCGAACTCCAGCACGTTATGCAAACATCCCATTCCCCAGAACTGGCCTGAAGCCTTTCCTCCCACTTTCATCCGCCCAGGCCCTTTTCTTCCACATGCTCAGCCAAGGGGAAACCTTTGCCTGGATGCTCCGTATTCCCAGCACAGACACCAGGTGGTTTTCCAGGGAAAACCAGCACTGGGCTACATGAGGTTACTGGCAGCAGCAGGAGGGTGTCCTGCAGCCCACCACAGGGCAGCCAAGCTCACACACCTCCACAGAGTCTCAGGATGGTTTGAGTGACCCTCAGGATCATCCAGTGCCACCCCTGTCACGGGCAGGGACACCTCCCACTGTGGCAGGCTGCTCCAACCTGGCCTTGGGCACTTCAGGGATCCAGGGGCAGCCACAGCTGCTCTGGGCACCCTGTGCCTGTGGTGGGGAAGATGAGGTTGGCCAACCATTTCTCCCTGTGCAGCTCCTGACCAAGGATCCCTTCCCTATCTGCACACCTAGCTCAGCCCGTGCCTGTGACACAGTTTCCAGCAGCCCAGGGCCTGCTGCCAAACACCTCTGGGCTCCTCTGTGCCCCTGCCATCATCTGTTGTTTAACCTTGTCATGGCACGGGCTGACTCTGGCCAGGCATCTCAGCAGATACCACCAAGGTCAGACTGTCAGCTCCAGTTCACATCCTCAGCCCTCCTCCTCCTCCTCTCCCAGTCTGCACCAGCATCACCGTGACTGGGAGCCCCAAACCCCCAGGCTCCTCACCTATAACTCAGTTATTTGCACAGGCTGCTCTGTCCTGTGCCTGCAACTGCCCTGCAGAGTATTGATATGACAAATCAATACTCGACTTTGCCTTCCAGTACAGGATTTCCAGGCACAAGTGGCAGTTGAGTGTAACTGAGTTTCTAACACTTTCTCAGCCTTCATTTCATTTACACACATCTTTCACCAGTGCTGGTATTATTAAACCCCTTCTCAACTGCTCCAGTTTTGAAGCATCATGACCCACCCTTGTCCTTCCTACAAGTGCTGCATTCCAAACCCAGTCCTGGCCATCTCCTGCTGAATTACACACTGTCACCCTTCAAAGCCACCATCCCCTGAGCCCC
Organism: Pitta sordida; assembly: GCA_013390025.1. NCBI lineage: Eukaryota > Metazoa > Chordata > Aves > Passeriformes > Pittidae > Pitta > Pitta sordida. The sequence continues at coordinate 680,620 of WEKX01013532.1, read as the reverse complement.
GTGCAGCCGCTGAATCCCTGACTCCTGGTGGGTTTCAGAGCACAGCAACTGTCGTGGCCAGGCTTTAACACCTTCAGAGAGGTCTCAAGTCAAACCTGCACTTCTGGGAGCATGCAATTTAAAAGCCTGACACTGATGGAACCTTGTCTCTGCCTTGGCAGAGGTCACACTCCAACCAGGAACTAGAAGCACTTTCCATTCCAGCACAGAGTTGGAGACACAAGGGAAAAAACCCCGGTAATGTATTTAAATCCCCAGGTTTGTACACAGAGGTGAACTAGGGCACAAGAGGAGATGTGCAGCCTTCATTTCCATTGCCAATTCCTTCCAGGATATCTGTGCCATCACTGCTATTTGTAAAGGGTTCATTTTCAAATGACAACACAATCCAGGTTCAGGTCTTGGCGCCCTCGATCTGGACGGGGGAGCCTGGGCAACCTTTCCACCCTCGCCTCATTTTTGTGATAAAGGTTGTGAGTGACACGGATCCTGTGGGAACTGCAGGAGTGCTAAAAACCTTTCCAAGGCAGCCTTTATTTCCAAGAAGCACATCTGTGTGGCTCCAACCCGCACTGCTCAGGGTGCAGCTCAGGGCATGCAGGAGCTGGGCATGCAAATATTTGTCTGTGCTGTGACAGCCCATGCAGCTGCCTGCAGACAGCTCGGGAATGCACACAAAACCCAAGTGCCCGCGTGGTTTTCTGTGTGTCTCGAGGTGCAGGGTGAGAAATCCGACATATCTGAGATGCCTGTGCACAGCTGGGCTGTGGCAGAGCTCTGCCAGGGCCCCGGGGACAGCTGTGCTGGCCGGGCTGCCGCGGGCAGGGAGCTCCCGGAGGGATTGTCGGGCCAGGATGGGAAGGGAACTGCCGCGATCTGCAGGGAGTTGCTCCGGGTTCACATTAGTCATCGGGGTGGGGATGTCAATGTCTGGCCAAGGCGATAAGTGCATCCCCCACCTCCCACACACAGGGTGTTATTCAGACATCACCTGATCTTCCCTGGTGACTACAAAGCCACGCAGGAACCCGGGCCTTTGTTCCTGGGAATGCCGGGAGGCTCTGCAGCACCATCCTGACCCGCCCTGGTGTCCCGGTGCCTGCAGTGCCCACCCGCAGGGTCGGGGTCAGACGGGAGCCTTGGCCAGGAGGGAATGGGAGAGCATCTCTGTACCAAGAGACTTCCTCACATCCTGCCTGTGCCATTACAGCCATAGCAGGAGGTGGCTCAGGGATGCTGGCCAGGAGGGAATGGGAGAGCATCTCTGTACCAAGAGACTTCCTCACATCCTGCCTGTGCCATTACAGCCATAGCAGGAGGTGGCTCAGGGATGCATTTCAAAGGGCAGCTGCTCCGTGCCAAGCTGCTGGAATCCCTTTGCCATCTCCTGACATCCACGAGGTTCCCAGGGAGGGGACTGCAGGCCACGATGAGTCAGGGCAGCAGCTCGGGTGTGGAACATGCTCAGCTTCCCCATCACACCCACCCGGCAGCCACAACCCCCCTCGCAGCCCTCTGGTGATTCCCAGGAAAGATTCCCAACATCTGCCAAGCTTTACATCATCTCTCACGGCAGGCACAGGCTCACCTCGCTGAGGAAAGGGAATATCCTCTCCCTTTCCTGGATGAATCCCAGCCTCCCTGCAAGCCCAGGGGACTCACCCAAACCAGTCCCAGGTCACAGAGCTGTGAGTTCCCAGCCCCACATCAGCACTGCCAGGGCACAATATCAGGGTTTATTTTAGAAAATCTCAGGATCAACAGTTTGGGTTGGAAGGGACCTTAAAGCTCATCCTGTTGCACCCCTGCCATGGGCAGGGACACTTCCACTGTCCCAGGCTGCTCAGGTCACATCACTGCCTTTTTTTTTTAATCTCTAATTTTGATTTTTTTAATCGGTCTTCAGTACTCAAAATCCTTCTCAACCTTCAGCTCTGTTTCCAAGTGAACCTGTTGACTTTTTTCCACACGCTGTGTTTTACCTTAATGAGCTTCTGCCCATGAAGAAACACAGAATTCACTAAAGAATTGTAGTTAATCATTGATTTCCAAGGCTACCGTTTCTTTCAGCGTGGGGTCAGCTGCCTGCAGGGTGCAGGATGAATGCTTTGGGCCCGATCCAGCTCTGCCATGCCCAGTGCAGTTGGAATCCTACAAACTGCCTTTCTACACACGTTAATTTTAGTCAAGAAAACATCAAAACTCGAGATCACTCAAAGCTGCTGAATATTCACTAACCTGCATAAATGAAATTGTCCAGGATTCTTTTGATACCACGGTGCTTAAAATACCTTTAAAGCACTGTGCAGGCAGCACTGGATGCAACTCATGAACTGACAGTGGATTTCATTTCAGTGCCCTAAATTCTTTATTTTTTTACTTTTCCGTGGTGTTGGAACACGCCACAAATGGCAAAGGGAACTTATAAAATTCTATTTTGTTAAATTTTTTTCTTCCTATTGCCAAAGGGCAGAAAGCCAAGAGTTTTCTCCAGGTATTTTGTTGGGGCTCAGAGCACGGGTGAAACATTTGAGGTGTGTTGTGCCACCACAGCCTAACCTGGAGCGCATGGTGCTTCCTACCCTCAACTAGAACTGGGGGTGAGCTGCAGCTCAAGGATGGAGGGCCCACGGAGGCCGTGCCCCATCTCTGTCACCATCCAAGATGTTACAGTGCCACCTTCAGTCTGCAGGACGGGAAGGAAATCCCTTAAAGCCCAGCCAGGCCTTAAGGAGCCTTTCCAGTAGAAACCAGTGGGTCCCATCACCTCCACAGGTCCATCCCAGCCCTGGGAGCCATGGACACCTCCGGGGCTTTCCTTGGGCCTGTCCTTCCACATTCAGGAGATGTTGCCCAGGGACGTTGAGGTTTTGGACTCCCCACCCCTGAAGTGTCCCAGGGCAGGTTGGGGCAGCCTGGGACAGGGGGAGGTGTCCCTGCCCAGGGCAGGGGTGGCACTGGATGGTCCTTCCAACCCAAACCAGGCTGGGGCTCTGAAGACAGCAGGCTTGAGTGACAGATGAACTAGGCCCCAGATAACCCCCAAATAAACCCTAAACACAAAAAACCACTGCTGACTCTTGCAGAAATACCTAAAACAGGTGTGGTAGAGAAACAGATCCACCATGGTTTACACCCAGGTTTTCTAGGGCAGAAAAGGAAGTTTTCACGTTGAAGGGCAATGAAAAGAAATGGCTTCTGATTTTCAGAGTCCCCTTTGTCAAATGAGTCCTGGGAATTCTGGAGTCAGGGCACAGCTGCCCCAGCCCTGGACACGGCAGGATGGAGCCCTCCCAAACCCAAACACTGCCTACCCTGTGACACCCTGCTCTCAGTGCTCCTCATGGAATGCAAACCCACCCCAACGGCCTCTGCCTGGAGCACAGTCACACAAAACTGCATCTGCACCAGACAGTCTGTGCATCATTTACACAGAGTAATTAGCCCTTGCTGACACTTAATGAATGGGGACTCTGATAGAAGTTCTCCAGTTTTTGTGTTTCATGCAAACATATTCCATGACTGATTTTTAGTTCTTACCCAGCTTGAACTGTTAACCTGCAAAAATAAATCGCTTGTCGATTGCAACTTCTTTAAAACTCGTTTGAACGGCGACAAAAACACAACACAAAACTATCTTTTGTGAGCAAAGACACAACACAGAGTTGTCTTTTGTAAGCAGAAACACTTGAAAAAAGTGCAGTGCTTCCCCCTGAAGTCATGTGTGCTGTGGGGGGATAAAGAAAGGCAGCAATATAATCAGCCAGGCTGGAAAGCAGCAGCGATGCCCTGGGTTATCTCACTGGGCTAATCCTCTGTCAGGTGACTGCTCACAAGATTTCTTTAAGCCCTCGTTACTGAGGCAGAAATCCAGCACTGGGACGGGCACTTCAGTGACCCCAAAATAATGTGTTTAAGCCCCAGAGGTCTGGGGGGGATTTACAAACCAGTGCCCCACTCAAAGGAGCCTGAGGCAAGTCCAAGGGTTCTGCTGGAAAGGAATCACCCCCTGAAATGCTACAAATCAAACAGCCAGAAGGCTCACAAATTAATGATTGGGGTTTGGGATCTAATTCCACGAGCTCTGAACCTGCAGCTTGGCAGAGATGAGGCTTTTCATCCTCTCATTAAAAGCCCTGTCAATTGAGCAGGTATTAATTGTAGGTTTGTCCAATAATAGATCAAATCACACGACAGCAAATCTACAAGTGAGCAGTTGGAGGTGTTTGTACCAGGACGTGTATGTTGTGCTTCAGACACTTCCACCAGCCTGAAAATGCTCTCCCTAAATGTGAATTGAAGAGAGAGCAGCTTCTCCTCACCTGATTTAAACCTGTCACCTGCTCCAGGGAAGCCACAGGTGGTTTATTCCCAAATAAACACAATGCACAGCACCATAAACACCAGATATTCCAGGGTCTGATCCAGGAAAAAAAGCAGCAAAGCTCCAAACTCACCTTGATCATTTCTGCCACGTAGCTCTCTGGTCCTGTGTATTCTGTGGAGTCTTTGACTTTCACCAACACAATGAAGCACAAGTAGTGCCACATGTTGTGCTCCTCTTTAATGTGCTCCTCAAACGTGACTGTCTTGTTGTCAAACTTGTCCCTCTCCAGACCTGCGAGGGGGACACACGGACACAATGCTCAGTGTTTGTCGCCTGGGCACCAGGGGAAGGACAACAACTTGTTCTTGCAGTCTGCTGCACTTGTTAAAGTCACAACCACTCTGGAATGGACACTGAGCAACGGGGGGAAACCCTGAGAAGGCCCAGGAAGAGAGGAGGAGAGGAGGAAGAAGAGAAAGGGAAAGAGAAGGACAAGAAGAGAAAGAAAAAGAAAAGAGAAGGACCCGAAGAAAAAGAAAGAAAGAGAAGGACCTGTAGAGAAAGAAAGAAAGAGAAGGACCAGGAGAGAAAGAAAAAGAGAAAGGGAAAGAAAAGAGAAGGAGCAGAAGAGAAAGGGAAAGAAAAGAGAAGGACCAGAAGAGAAAGAAAGAGAAGGACAAGAAGAGAAAAAAAAGATAAGGACAAGAAGAAGAAAGAAGGCCCAACAAGCACTGCTCCTATTTATTACACATCACAGAAAAGTTTTGGTTAAAAAAGGCAGCAGCCCTGCATGCAACCAGTTTGTTGGGTTTCATAACACGTCTCCTATTTTTAGGCAGGCTGATAGCAAAAGCAACGTTTGCTCTGCAGCATCTTCCAAAGGTTACTCCTGTCAGGGTGTGTGTTATGCAACATGGCAGGACCGTGTCAGTCAACCACAGCACCCCCAGCTCCTGATGGGAAAAGCTTTCACAGGCACCACCCTGTACCCTTGGAAAAAATGACTTCAAAAAAATCTGTCCTGTTCCAAGAGGAAAGTATTATTTGAGGAAAATGGTATCCTGAGCATTCCCATCTCTTCCAAGCTCCAGTACCTTGGCAATGCCAGGAGGAAGAGCCAGTAATTCAAGACTTTTCCCCTGTGAATTTGCAGCTCTTCCTGGCTTACATGGATGACTCCTTATTCTTAAGTGTCTCCACACTTACCACAAATAAAGCAAGTAGTTTTTAAAATCTCTTCTTTCTTCTGTTTCTCACTCCTCAGATCAGCAAAAGTATCAATGATGACCCCAAAAATCAGGTTAAGGACAATGATGATGACCATGAAGAAGAACAACAGGTCATAGATCACTCTAGCAGCAAAGAGAGGTTCCTGCAAGACAAATTTTAACCATTAACAACCCAAAGAGGTTTCCCATCTACAATGTAACAACATTAACTTCATTTAAACTAACAACTAAGCTAATGGGGACATGAGGACATGGCACCCTAAAGCATGGGCACAAACACCTTCAGGAACAGCTAAACAGGCAGCTTTGGAAAATTCCTGCTGCTTTGGCTGCTCCTCACTCTGATGACTGCTCCAAACATCCTTCCTTCCTTCCCCACACAGTCCCTGTGCTCTCAGCCATCCCATTTGACCCTCCCCTAGGGATGTTGGCACAGAACTAACACCACTGGCATCTACCAGCTACCACAGCATGTTCATCTGCTCCCTCACTCTTGTCTCCTGCTTCTCTCCTTCCCCGGCTTTGCCTGATCTCCTTCCTTCAGCTCCTGAACTCCCCAAGCACAGGCCGTTGGCTGCCCCATTTCTGCCCTTCTGGGCCCTTTCTGGAGAGCCCAGAGGCTAAAGAAGCCCTGAAATGGATTGGGTAGAGCCTTGTATGAGCTGGCTGCTGTCTGAAGGGATCCCGCAGAGCTTTAACTACGCTCCACCAAGACAAGTGTGGTCCCTCCTCTCCGCTGCTCCTCCATGTGTTCCAAGGCAGTGTACACACATTTCCCCAGCAGAAGATCCCAGCCCTGCATGGTTATCACTCTGCCGCCCCCAGTGAGGGATAATTTACCTCTTTGGAAGGTTTCCTGAGCACATCACCTACTCCACCCCCACTCCTGAGCCCGTGACTCAGTACAGTAACAATGCACATCAGCAGCGTCTCGCACGTATGCTCCTTGTTCTCTTCCTCCAGCTCTTCAGTCACCAGCTCTGGGAACACACACACAGCCAAGCCAAGATTAGTTCCAAATCATCCCCTCCACCTTCTGCTCCCAGCTTGCATTTCCAGCCTGTGCTGCAAACCCCTGAAGGTCACCCAGAGGATCCCAGGGGAGTTGGGGTTGGAAGGGACCTCTGGAGATCGCCCAGTCCAACCCTGTGCCCAGGCAGGGTCACATGGAGCAGGTGACACAGGGACAGGCCCCCGTGGGTTTGGGATGTCTCCAGAGAGGAGACTCCACACCCTCCCTGGGCAGCTGTTCCAGGGCTCTCCACCCTCCATGGAGAGAAGTTCTTCCTCATGTTGAGGTGGAACTTGTGTTTCAGTTCATGGCCATCACTCCTTGTCCTGTCCCTGGGACGTGGCACCATCCTCTGACACCCCTTGGAGATATTTGGATGGATTGATGGGATCCCCTCTCAGTCCTCTCCAGACAGGCCCTACAGTGTCTCCTCACCAGAGAGATGCTCCAGACCCCTCATCATCTCCGTGGCCTGTGCTGGCCCCTCTCCAGCCCCAGCACAGGAGCAGATCTCATCCCTGTCCTCATCACCCCAACACCAGTTTTATTTTGTGCTTGAGCTGCTGCCTGTGACTTGGTTCACTCTCTCTTCCCATCCCTGTTCTCAGGCACAGCTCAGATCACCAGCTGCCTGTTTATACAGAATCCAAGCTTTTTGACAGCTCAGAGGACAAAGTGTTGCCTCTTCCACTCTCCCCTGGTGCCTGACAGATTGCACAGCCTTTGGGCTGCACTCAAAATGGCAACTTCCACTTGGAGCTTTCAAATGGCTAAAATATCACTGCTTGTGGAAACAGCACTTTGCTAGAAAAGTAACACACTTTTTCTGACCTTCTCTTCACTTGGCTGAAGGCTCCAACTTCACAGTTACACTTGCAGAACTGCCAGAATTAATTCCCCAATCCCATACCCCCCCCCCGTAACCATTAAAATCTCCTGACCTTCATTCCATCACTGAAAGGCTCATGAGCACATCCCACCTTCCCACAGACAGCCCTGGAAAGGCCCAAATTCCTGTGCAATCCCAAAATAGCCAAAACTCCAGAGCAGTGGCCAAAGATGGAGCAGCACGAACATCCCAGGCCCTGCAAGCCCCTGACACCAGGTTGATTATTTGTGATATAAAATCATTTCTGGAGTTTTCCTCCCTGCAGCCAGGGTGTGGAGGGTGACTGACACAACTTTTCTCGTGTCAGGGCTGGATTTTAGCTTCTCAAAGAGAACATCTGAGCCCAGCAGAGCCCTGGGTGCTGTGGCCATGCAAGAGCTGTGCTCCTCAGAGGAACAGCCACCTTCTGTCTGCCCCTCCCAGCCACCACCGTCCATCTCTGACAAGCAAATTACATTTCCCTGGGAAATAAAACTGAAATATCTCAATAGCCCAGTAATATCTCACTTTTTGTGATCTCCAAACCCTCCAAACCTATCCTGTCCACTTAATCCACGCAGTACTTCCTGCCATGGCATTAAAACCAGTTTCCTTAGTTTGCCAGATAGAATAATGCTGCCAATAAACCATATTTCACAGGGCATTATCCTCTCAGGTCACATTTAATAACCTGCTGTTTTAAATAATAAACTTAGCAAAGAGGCAAACTGCATTGCTTCCTCCTCCAATTGATGGAGGAAATTAAAGGCTGTGACAGTGTTTTACAAAGTCTGGTTTAGTTCTAAGTTTCTCTGGTTTAATCACTTCATGTAACAAATGTTATTTATGCTGTTGGTCTAAATCAACCCTGTTTCAAGTTATCTCATGATAACTTTGTTCCCAAATTTATTAAATGAGATTTTGTAGAGAAATTATTAATTTTTATTTTTAATTGAAGGTGCTTAACTAGAAAAAGTGTGAGAATTCCTGGTGTGAGTGACGAATTGCAGAGCAGATACTCACGGTCTGAGGGAATGATGGAGGAGCAGTTCTCACTGCTCCCTGCTTTGCAGACATCTGAGTAGAGGAACTCTCCAGTCATGGTCTCACCAGGCTCTGTGCGATCTGAAACAGAATGTGGCCCATCAAATGCACCTTTAACATCTTGCAAGGTGAATTCCCAGACTTCGAGGTGCCCCAGCACGCCCAGTGTGTCATTATGAGGCATTTAGAGCAGTGTCCTAGAGTTCAGGAGGGCAGGGTACCTTCTGATTCACACATTTAATGGCTTTAAATTCAACCATAAAAAAAGCATTTTTGTATCACAGAATCCCTGAGGCTGGAAGAGCCCACAGATCCACCCTGTGCCCCATCCCCACCTTGTCCCCAAGTGCCATGTCCAAGGAAGGACTCCTTGGACACCTCCAGGCCCAAACCTGCCTGGGCAGGGCTGCCCTCTCACACCTCCCCATGTCCAACCTGAGCCTCCCCTTGTACAACTTGTCCTGTCAATGCCTCGGGGAACAACGTTCTTCAACACAACCCCTGGAAACGACCGGTACCGACCTGGCAGCAGGGTTTCATTAGGCAGCTTGTCTACTTCCAGGATAAAGTCATCTTTGAAGAAGAGGTAGCCCACGATGGAGAACAGGTAGACCAGGATGAGGGCCAGCACGGCAGTGAGGATGATGGAACGCCCGTTGCGGGTGACGCTCTTGATGACGTTGAGCAGAGTCTCCTCGCGGTACACCAGGTCAAAGAGCTGGGGACAACCAACAGCAAGGGTGGCACCAACGCCGCTGCTGGCATCATTTCTTGTGCCATGGACATTAAAACAGGGAATGGAGGCAGCTGTGGCCTCCTCTCCAGCCCTGGGCAGCAGCTGGGGAAGCAGCCCCTGCCCAGAGCAGGTGATGGTGCTTCAGTGCTGAACACACCGAGCTGCTAACACAGACTGTTACTGCCTTCCTCACAGTCCTACCTGCCCCATCACAGCCTCCAAACACCTCACTTCAAAATGCAATTAGTTTACTGACGGTATAACGGTGCAGTATTTTTTACACAGATTCTCTGTTTATATTTCCTTACTGAAGTTTCCTTCATTATCCACTGCTCTGGGTCTGGGGTAACTCACAGCAGAGCCCAGGCAGGTTGATTTGTTAAATTGGACCTTCATGAACACAGAAAATACCCAGCTCAGGTGCCAGAGGATGTGGCAAATACCCAACAAAGGGGCAATAATAACACCTTCTGAATGGGATTTCAGGTTTGCCTCAACAGTGACACATTTTCTCCACCAACACCAGATCGACTCTCTTGGTGATTATTCTTAGCAGCATTGTGCCGTGCAGGATGGATTCCACCCCAGACAGGAGAAACACACATGCCAGGATCTGTGTGTGTGAGGGCTGCAGGCTGGATACAGCCCATGGAGACACTCTGGAATCATCCAGCTGCTCCCAAGGCACCAACACTGTGCTGCAGTCACTGACAATAACCCAGTAAAGCATCTTAAAGACTGTATGGTGATTCCAGGAGTGCTCTGGGCAACCTGTGCCAGGGCCTCCCCACCCTCCCAGGGAGGAATTCCCTCTCTGTATCTCATCTGAATCTCTTTTCTCTTAGTTCAAAACCATTCCCCCTTGTCCTGTCGCTATGTGCCCCCTTCAGAAAGTCAGGAAGGAGGGACATGGCAGGAGCCCCAGAGTCCCACTGGAATTTCTCCCAAGGAAAATCTTATGTGTGTGACACATTTGGATATTCCCAAAGTGGGATTTCACAGACCATTCCAAGGGCCAGGTGAACACCTACCAAGAGGCTGTAAAAGAACTCGTGCACGAAGAGCCCCAGGGCACAGATCAGCAGGTACAGCAGGTGGTAGAGGAACTCCACGTCCATGATCATGGCCTTGTATCCTCGAGTGAAGGTGCCACAGTTACCCACAAAACTCATCAGGAAAATGATTTTGTTACAGACCTACGGAAAGATGAACCATAACTCGGTTAGAGGTGGCTTTTCAGGGGAAAAAAAAAAAAGAGGCATTTCTAACAAAGCTGGAGGTAGCTCTGCAGGAACAGCCCCAAGAGGGAAGGACTTGTCCCACCACATTGTCCCAGGCTATTTCCCACCCAGGTAAGGACCCCCACAAAAAATCCCACTGGATTCTTACGTTGAATGCACCCAGCAGGAACAAAGTGGGCTGTAAACCCACAGAAAATATCAGGCGCAGGATGGTGGAGGCGATGAGGGCTCGGATGCCGTGGGGCTTGGGCAGTGCGATGACGATGGCCAGGGAGATGAGCATGGCTGTCCACAGCAGCCCGGACAGGTGAGGCTCCAGGGTACCTGGGGCAGGAAAACACACCCGCTGCAACCAACCCAACAAGGGACATTGATTTCATCTCTGGTGGAGCATCACCACTGACCTCAAAGCAGCCAATGTTAATTACAAACGTGTTAAATTGTAATGTAAATGATCAGGATTCCTCATGCCCGTGTTCACACCTGAATGCTGGAAGGAGAGGCCCTGAGGCTCACAGCAGAGTCTCCTGATGTGCTTCTGGTCAAACCCTGGGACCAGTTTTTGTCATCTCGTGCTATTCCTGGTTCTGTTTCAGCTGTCCCGTGAGACTGGCTGCTTGCATAACTTCCAGCCCGTGCTGCTAAAAATACGCTTCCCTGAAGGCACCATAAAGAATATTCTGCCAGAAATACCATTTACCCAGGGTTTATGCAGGATAAGACACCTCTTTTCTTAAAACAGACATCAATTTTGCCTTCAAGAAACTGGTTCCTCAGCAGACAGAAATGCCCCCCCCCAAATTTCACAGCACTCCACAGACACACACCCAGAACTTCTGTCGTACTGGCAGCATCCTCAGTGAGGGATTTCTCCTCCCCCTCCCAATTTCAGGCAGCTTAGGAAACATTACTCTCATCTGACTACCACGAGCAGCCATTTAATTTTGTTCCAAATCACTGTAGATTAATAAAGACAGTGGAGGATGGATGGAAATGAAAACTTAATAAGCGTGAAGTTGAGCAGCTGTTTCTGCTGCCTGAAGGGAGTTTGGGAACCCGGAGCAGCCACAGCACAGGGTGCAGAGCTTGGGATGGAGTCACCTGGGTGGGAACAACAGCAGCTTATTGAGGGATGGCTCAGGAATTGCTGAGGGATCCCACCTGCACAGGTGTCTGAGGAAATGCCTGGAGTGATGAAGGGCTCAGGTGTTGCCTGGAAGGCCAGTGGGCCCCGGGTCAGGTCACCTGTGTCCTGCACAGTGTCCTTGCCCTTGGCACGTGAAGCCAAGGGTTGGTCACTCAACTGGCACCTGCAGCCAGTAGGAAGTTTTCCCTCTCTCTGGAATTCTCACCATTCCAGGCATCCAGTTCTGTTTCTGCTCCTCAAGTCAGAAGTTTTACAGCTCCTGCTTCTGTCAGATGCTCATCAGCTGCTCAGTTCACCGTGTCTGAGCAGCTCAAGGCACTGACAACTTCCCCCAAACAGTCTGTTTGGAAGAGTCTTCTTTTTTAAGCTAAATATAAGATACACATTTATTTATTTTACCTTTTTGGGTCTAACGAGTAGAGGAAGAGATTTACTCAAACTGTTACCTGATAAAGGGTTTCAAATATGTAGGGCAGGGCACTTTCCAAGTGCCAAACGATGCCCCCAGGTCAATTTTGAGTGGCAGAAATCACCTCTGTGCCCCTCCCCTGCCAACACAGGGCAACGTCACCCACCCCCAGCGACAGGAGGCCTCGTGTAACCAGGAAAAACTCATGAAATTGTCTCTAATAAAGTGCAAGCTCAGGGAAAACAACGAATTTAACATTTCGCCTATTTTTAGTTCAACACTTAATTACGGAACTTCAAACCAAAGTACAACAGTCAAGTGGTTAAAGGTGGATGTTTGTCTTTTTTATTTCCCCCCTAGGAAAAACCACGGCTCTGTGTTTTCCTTACAAATGCCTCAAGAAAAGAGTAAGAAAACAGCACAACTTAAATCCAGGCAATTAAAAAGCCAGTTTCTGTTCTCCTATCCTGCTGAAATAAATCAACAGTGATGTACAGACAAGTGGGGGGCAGAATTTGGCTCCTTACACAAATAAAGGTATGTTAAACGCAGGTACCTCCTCGAATTCCTTTGAAGGGATAGAAAAAGGCCACGAGCAGGTTCATGAGGACAGCCAGGTTGAAGGAAATGCTGCTCCAGAAGGACATGTTCCGAGCACACCAGTACAGGAAAGGCTGAGCTGCAAAAGAGAAAAATAACATTTAATGGAGTGTTTAAAAAAATAAAAACTAAGGGGTCCATATAAAAAAAATTATCTTCACCAAAACTTAAATATTTTCAGTTTGTTCAAAAGGACAGCATCGATAGCAACCCCCCAGAATAATCATGGGATGAAGTTCCCCCACCCTCCCTCTGCCCTGGGGGCAAAGGACTCAGCACATCTGCACAGGGCTCAGTGTACAAACAGCTGCACATTGACATTCTTCCTGGTACAAAATGCTGCTCAAAGAGACTCCTCGTTTTCATAATCCCTGCAGAACCAAGGGGCAGAGAGATCCCTTTGCTGAAGGGGTTGTGGGCTGTCACTCATCCAGGAAGGCAAGAGGTTGCCTGGCAGTAATTCCCTCTGCACCCAGGCCAAATCCCCCTGGTTTTAGCTCCACAGCAAACTGAGTCCTCCTGAAACCTGGAGAAAATCTGCTAAAAATGCTCTCGGAGAAGGGGAAGAGCTGTTTTCACCCTTGGAAGGAGGCAGCGTGTTTAGATGTCAGAGAGCAATGAAAAACCTCACGGCAGAATTTGGAAACAGGCTGAAAATGCAGATTTGGGGCCTGAAGAGTCATGTAATGAATGCAGTAACCACCACCTCTCCAGAAAATCACCTCCTGTAGCAGCCTGAGCACAAAATGGGATAAGGAATTCCACAAAGCCTCATTAGACTGAGCTCAGACACACAGAGGCAAATGTGTTGAGCAGCTGAGTGAATGCAAAGGGGCAAAAACACAACCCCAAAAGGGGCAGAATACCAGAATTATCATCTTTAGGGCACCTGATTTGACAGGCACTTGTTAAGCCTCACCTATAAAAAGAACTCTCCTCCTCTGTTGCAGGTGGGTCTTGGTTAATTTGTGATCTGCAGTTAATGATCAATGTCTTCACATCCTGCTCAGCCCCAAAGACAAAGTGACTCAAGCAACAAAATCTTACAGTGTGTATGATGCTGCCTCAGCTGCAACATCTGGCCTTTGGCCAAACAAGGAATCAGCTTTTCAGTAGGAAAAAAAAGGAAGTAAAGGAGTTAGAAAGTTTAGAGGGGACACGGTGGCACTGCATGAATTAAAATACAATTTTAAAAGATTTTGTAGCTGCCAGTGGGAACCTCAGAGGGAAAAATCAGTGCTTGAAAATGCTTCCAGACATTTCAGCACCACAGGGATGGGAGGGACTCATGACCCTGTCAGCCAGTTAATTCCTTACCCAAACAAAGGATGGATTTTCTTTACCGTTAGTGGGAAATGCATGTTTGACACCTGCTCTTAAACACCTCCACTGCTAGAGATGCCAAAGGCCAAAGACTCTCAAAAAAGGTTGGAAAGACCTTTAGGATCAAGCCCAGCCTTGAGAATCCAGCACAGGGAAGGAACACAGGCCATGCTCCCTTCAGCTGTGTCCTCTCCCTCCCTCCCTGCCTCACTCTCATTTAAGATAAGCCTCCACAAACTTGTTCCTTCCTGTGGGATTTTAAAAAAGACGACCTTGTGCCCCTTCCTCCTGCTCTCCCTGGATCCCCTCCAGAGGGTCCATATTGCTCCAGCACTCCTTGCCTCCATCACAGCATCTTGCCATCATGCAGAGGAGCAGCTCTCGCAAACAATTATCGAGGTTGTTGCCACACTGGGGAACCATCTGCCCTCCCAGCCAACGTTTCAAATCCCCCAATCCCCAACACCAACCCACCTCGCAGCTTCTTCTGCCAGTTCATCTCGTTGAAGAGGTCCTCTGATTTCAGGAAGAAGTCGTTGATCTTGCTGCCCTGCTCATCCCTCTCGGTGGTGTAATAAATGCGCAGCTTGGACTCCTTGGTGAGGAACTCACAGATGCTGGGCACGGGGAACACGATCTGCTCCATGGTCCGGTCCGACCTGACAATCTGAACAGCAGCCTCATGAGTGCTGCCCAGTTCTTCAGTGCTTTTATTTCTCTGTCTCCTGCCTGTTTTAATCCCCCTTTCAAACATGTAGAAACGTGGACACCTTTCTGTACACTGGCAGCTCATTTAATTCACCTCCCAAAGCAGGCTGATGTTTAGCTCCAGGAATAATTTCTGTGCCATGGTTGGGATTTCCAAGGGGGCCAGTGACTCTTGCACTGCAGCTGGGATGGATTTCACAGCAATGTGTTCACGCAGTTCAAGGATTTGGCAAATTTTAGCCACAGGCAAGGATGAGGAATAATAGTTGAATATATTGCTTATCAAGGGGTTTGAGGGTTCACAGAACCACAAAGGGATTTGGGTTGGAAGGGACCTTAAAAATTATTCAGTGCCACCCACTCCATGGGCAGGGACACCTCCCACTGTCCCAGGCTGCTCCAACCTGGCCTTGGACACTGCCAGGGATGGGGCAGCCATCCCAGATTTCTCTGGGAAATCTCCTTGTCTGTGCACATTTTGCTTCTATAAAGCTCTTGGATGGTACATGAGGCCAAACTGTCATCTGAATCCAGAAAGGGTGGCAAAAGCTATCACCAACTTCATGGATTCAGCAACAGCATCGGCCAAATTGTAACAGAAGTGAAGCCACACTTGTGCTGCCAAGAGAGCTCTGCTCAGCTCCATCCCAGAGCCCACACACGACAGCTCAGGAACAGCTCCCCCCGCCGCTGCCAGAAAACCCACTGAAGAAATAAACACGTGTTCTCCTGTCAGAGCTGACAGTCCACACACAGGTACCACTGTGTCAGTGTCCCATGTCCACTGGTGCTCTCCCAGTGGCTCATCCCCCAGCCCCAGCAGCCTGGGGGTGGCTGGTACCTCGATCTGTGCCGTGTGCTTGGCGTAGAACTCCAGAGCCTCGTCCCCCTCGATCTGACCCCCCGGCTTCAGCATGTTCTGCAGCTCTTTGTTGTGACGAGCCAACTGAAATAAAGGAATGCACAGGGAGTGGGAGACACCAGATGTCTCTCTGTGATATTAAATTTCTGATTTTTTGGCATAAAAAAAGAAATAGTACACAGTCAGCTGCTAGGAAAGGGCAAAGTTGACAGAAGGCTTGTTCTGTTCCAACCAGACACCCTGCAGCTCTGTTTTGGGAGCAACTCAGAATGATTCAAAGATGTATTTTTTTTTTTAATACCAGTGTTGTATTCCTCTTCTCCCCGTCCTCTCCTACCCTTTGCCTGGCTTGGGAATCTTTTTGAACATTCACATTCCATATAGTCCTTCTACACCCACCCCAGCCCAAAGGTGTGCTCATCACCGAGGGATCCAGGCAGGGACAAAGAGAAAAGCTCCCCATTATAAAAAAATCCCCCAGATTTTCTTGTATTAGAGGATTTTCATTTCTGATTAAGGATGGGGATGTGCTCTGATAACAAGAGAATGTGCAGTGAGTTTTTCTCAGAGATGAGTCACAAAAACAATCCCAGGGAAAATCAAGACTCTGGCTGTCCCCAGTTTGTGACTTGTGGTGCTACAAAAGCTGCAGGTGAAACTCTACCTGATGAGCCAAGATGTAAATGTTGTGTCCCACGTTCCTCGGAGATGCTGCAACATCCTCCCCATTCTCTCCATCCTCAAATTCCACTTCTCCCTGCAGATAAGCCTTCTTGATCACTTCCACCTGCAAAGAGAGACAGAGGCCAAGGAAGAGAAGGATTAGGAGAAGGGGAAGCAGGGCATGGACACTCAGAAGAAGGTCAGTGGGTTTCTCAGCATCCAGGATAAACAGGAGGCCTGACCTCTGCCTCAGCCCAGCTCACTGACACAAGAAAATAAACTTTTGGTTCTCCAGACTCTGGGCCACCCTCTCCACACATTCTGTCTCTTGTCCTGACCTCTGAGCACCGACAGAGACAGTGCCTGAGCTGTCCCTTGCACCAGTCACTACACCAGCCAGCCCCAAACCCTGCTGTGGGCTGCTGGACGCATCTTGGGGCACAAGAAATCTTCATTTCTCTGTCTCCTCTGCAAGTTACTTCCCCATGTGGATACCTGGTCTAGTGAAGGTGTCCCTGTCCATGGCAGGGGTTGGAACAAGATGAGTTTTAAGGTCCCTTCCCACCCAAACCATTCTATAATCAGATGATTCCAAAGTGTCAGAAGGTGCTCCTGCCCTGCCTTAGGATGTTACCTGGGATCCAGGCAGAGCCATTCCCTGTGGATACTGCACTCATTCCACCACCCCCCTGAGCTGCCAGAGAAATCCTGCAGCACCCCCCTGGAGGGGACGTGGCCATCCCAGTCTCCCCAGTGCTGCTGTACCCGGTTTGACCAGGGCCAGGGATCCAGGAGTGAGCCAGGGACTCACCAGCTCCTTGGGCCTCATGTTGTACAGGATCCTCTCGGCGTTCTCGCTGTCGTGCCTGCTCTCCATGATGGCCAAGAGCAGCTTGGAAGCGTTGTTCTGAGGAGAGGGGAAACAATGGAATCACTGCCAGTAGCCAAAAATGAGGGTACCCGGCTTGAGTGCCACCACTGTGGTGCCAGAAGGGCTTCAGAACCTGGGCCCTACAACTGTAAGTCACAGGGAAATATGATTTTCTCAGTCAACAACTGCAGGGCTGCCACAGCTTCACCTCACCAAGCCCTCCCCTTCCTCTAATTAGTGACCTATACAACTCAACAGGATTTTTTTACCATTTTTTTCCCCAAATCCTACACTTTGGGAGACATCAAATTAACCCCAGTGAAGGGTTTGACTTCTAAAACGCTGCTGTTTCGTTTTAGAGCTGCTGCGGCATCTCCACAAGCTCTGAGCACCCAGTGCAGCTCAGCTTGGCTGGAGATGCTGCTGATTAAATCAGGGGACAGGCAGGGCTGAGGACACAGACGTGCTCTGCAGCTTTTCACTGAGATCACCCTGCAGCCTCCTCACGCCAAGAAACACAGGGAGGAAATGGGAACCACCACAAGGCACCAGACTACTTTAATACCAGCAATTAAGATTAAAATCCATCATGCCTGACAATAAAACCCAATAAAAGTATTTAATTTTGAAGTATAATGCTAATTGAGCCTAAAAGCATTTTTTATTTACAATAATAAAACCCCCACATTACCCATAATAACGGTGTGAGTCGGCAGCGGAAAACAAGGAGACACTGCAGGGTAAGGCAGGGCAGAAAGTCAGAGGAAATACTGCTCCAACCCAGGCAAGAGAGCTCTGGCACTGCTGCTGCTAGAAGGGAACCTGCTCCTGTATTCTGAAACCAGCACCTGGGCTAATTATTTCAGCATTAAAACGAACAGCCCTAAAGAACTGGTGATGATTTAACATCAACAGCAATAAAGGATTAGGAAACCAGTTGTAACACAAGACGTTTCATGTCCATTGTGAATGTAAAAGCTCAGCAACAACAGAAAAGTTTTCATCAGGTTTAAATTTTTAACAAGGAGTGTTTTTAGGATTCCTCAGCCTACCTTGACTGCCCACAACCCCACCTGAGAACTGGTGGCTCCATGATTTAGGAGATGAAATACCAGTAACAAACCTGCCTCCAGCTCACTGATGTATATCATTTTTTGGCACTCATGAATATCGGGATGTAATAAACACCCACATCATTCCAACAATAAAGTTATGTTTCATCTTACTGTGAGAGCGTGAGTTGCACAAAACATTCACTTGCCTTCAGTTCCAACACGAGGTCCATCCTCTTCTTTCCCAGAGGGTTGATGTCATTGAGAATTAATGCTGTGATGATGTCAATGCCGTTGGACTCGTGAGTAGCAATGCAGTTCTGGCCAAAGAAAAGTCATCAGACTTCACTAATTGTCTGCTCTACAAATGCCAGAACAGCAGAGTCCCCTCTGTCATCACCTCCAGATGGGTAACTGGGCAGAAAGCTCCAGCCAGTGGGACAAGAAAAGATTAGTGTGTTTTGTTTCAAGCTTTTCCTCTCCTCAGCCATGGTCCTGCTGGAACCTCTGGCCTCAGGAAGCACCAGGGCTGATTAACAAGGCATTCCCATGCCAAAGGGGCCAGGCTGGACATGCAGCTATGCAAAAACACTGGTTTACAGAGATTACAGAGAGTTTATTTACTTGAGATACGCCAGTCAACACCTACTTCAGTCCTATCTACCCAAAGAATGGGAATTTCCATAACTTTCTGCTTACCCTTGGCCCCTGCTTTAGGAATGGTCTGTAACTAAAATGTACAAGCCAAGAGCAGCTTGGTGGCTTCAAAATCCAGTCCTGCTCTGTCATCGAGCTCCACACCTCTTTCTAAAGGCTTTTATTCTCCCTGATCCATGTAGGAGAGACACTGTGATGACCTGAACCTGCACAGCCTCAAGTTCTCTGGCAGATACGATTTCATCTGACCACTGGTGTGCTTTGTTTCGCTTTGCTCTAAATTCCTTTGGAGGCCTCAAAGAAAAGGCACTTCAAAGGACAGATATACTCCAAGACTCAATGAAAACTTATATCCTAGACTTTATGGGCTATGGTTGAATGGAAATGGAGAAAATGAGCTTAAACTGGCCCAGAGCAGCTGTGGCTGCCCCTGGATCCCTGGGAGTGTCCAAGGGCAGGTTGGAGCAGCCTGGGACAGTGGGAGGTGATGCAGAGTCCGGCTGTGGGTATGTTACCTGGTTCTCGTGGCAGGGCCCCTGGCAGTACTCGGTCAAGCTCTCCAGGGTCTGGTTGATCAGGGCCACATTCTTCTCGTTGATGTAGAGGCCCAGCAGCCCCAGCCCCCCAGTGGTGCTGCCACAGATGCAGTCCAGGAACTGCAGCGTCTCACACACCAGGTTGTAGTTGGTCTTGTTGTTCTGGCAGCGTAGGAAATTCTGTGGGGAGAGGGTCAGCGCCGTGAGGGCTGTTAGGAATTCCATCCATCCCTAACTGCACTGCAGGCTGGATTGCTCTGGTTTCACTGCACAAGAAGTTTAATCCTCTTCCAGGGCTCACTTGCAACGTGCTGCTCTCTGGAGCAGCTTTTTGGCTTCACATTGTGCAGAAGCCAGGCAGCAATGGAGAGAGTGCCTCCATCAGCCTGAAACCCAACACAAAGCTCTCCTGAGCCTGCAGGGTTCCTTCTACCTGCCCCATTTCACTGCCAACCATCCCTCAAGGCCCTCTCTTCCACACACCTTTCTCCAAGAGGGAAGCAGCAATTCCCTGGCTGGGGCCTCTCAGCAGCATCACCTGCTCACCCTGCAGGAAGGAGCCTTGAAACACCTTTCCCTCCACTGCATTTCTTCCCACATAATTACTCTAATTCCTGCTTGAAGCTGCTGATTAGGAGCAGCTCCTCTAATGAAACGCTGGATTTATCAGTGTGGATTTAACAGGTTTCTGCTCTCCTTGATTCCAAACAACCCAATCCAACCAAAACTAGAGGACAATTAATGAAAACCCATTTCCCAGTGAGCCAGATGCTGTTTGTGCTGCAGAGATGAACAGCCTCTACCACTTGCTCTTCCTCCAGGTTTCAGCAGGAAAACCCTTGTCCAGCTTAATTCTGGCAGGTAACACCAATCCCAAGGTGAAAATCCCTCAGAGGAACAAGAGACACGGGACTATTGAACCAGCGGGGTCTTTTCTGGCAGCCCGGAGCATCTCTGCCCCCTGATTGCCCTGGTGGCTGCGTCAGACTAGTAAAGTCTTTTCAGGCAAACAGAGAGGGAAATTGCAGATTCAATGGAAGGCAAAGCTAAAAAAGGAAAACACTGTCTGTGAATGCAGACTAAAGGTGACAGTGATTCAGCACATTCCAGCTGATTGCTCATTTAGCATCCTGACTTCTGATTAACTTGTCAGAATGTTGATGCTACAGAAATCGGAGCTCATGCCTTCCCTCCAGGAAAAAAGGCAGAAATAAAGGGTAATACTGAAAGTGATGTAATAAAACGCTCCTTGGCTGCAGCACAGCTTTTATTCTGATTATAGCTGGGTTTGTACCTTAGCTGCTTGAGCCACAGTCAATAAACACAAAGGGGAGAGGAGGAATGAGGACAGGAGGCAGAAGGACATGGTTAGGCTAAAACAAATGGAAGGAAAAAATTGTAGAAAATCAGGTCCTGCTGGATCCACTCGCTCATCCCAGTCCTTGCATTCATTTGAGGGAGGTATCCCAGCTCCTCATGGGGAGAGCTGGAGGGAAGAGCATCCTGTCTGGAGCTGTGTCTGGGAAGGGAAGGAGCACAGCACTGCAGCTGCCTGAGCACCTCACACACAGTGACTTGCACCTCCCCGTGTTTGCACAGCAGCTCCTCTCAGCTGCCAACTTGGAAAGGCTTGGGGTGCCCAGCCCACAGCTGCACCAGGCAGGTGATCCCAATCCACCACTGAGCCAATGCTGGAAGATGCACGGCTTCCAGAAGAGTCCTCCCTTATTCCTTTAGGCAGGGAGCCCTCTGGCACTGTTGTAAGAGCTCAGCTGCAGGATCAGACACTCCTGCTTCCCCTCTGGGGCTGAAGGAGGACGAGCCCTGAGACTGCAAGAGGACCAGACTGAAAAAATTGTTCCACCTTTGTTTTTTTTCTTTTTTTTAAATCCCTTTTTTCCCCAAGCTGCCTACAACTACCTGCTGTTTGTGAACTCTAATTGTTCAGGATGGTGAGGAGCTCAGGCCAAGTTTCTGCCCTGGCTTGAATTCAAGAGAGCTCCTATAGCTCCCGGGGATCCTGGGCGTGCGGTTTGGAGCTGTGCCACAGGAACTGCTGCTCCGACATCGCCGGCGGCACAAAAACCCTCTCACAAAACACACATCAAAGGGCTGCTTCTCTGAAAAATTAGAGAAACGCTGATGGATGTGACCTGGGCACTCCTCGGTGCTGCCAGAGCGGCAGGCTGGGAGCGCAGGGATGTTTCCAGCAGTGGGATCCCATGTGTGAGGGGCATTCCCAGCCGGGGGAAGGGATTTGGCAGGTCTGCACAGCTCTCAGGCAGGGTCCCCACTGCTGCCGTGCCGGGGAACAATGAGCAATCACGCCAATTATTCCTCTTTATGAGGGTATTTAGCACATTGTGCAGCGTCTCACCAGCTCCTCGGTTCCAGCCCAGCAGAAGTGGCTGCGATGGAGGAAAATCATCTTAATTGCAGCCCCTTTGTGGGCAGAGATCTGCTCTGCAGAGGAACGTGCTGGGTGCGATAACCAACACACAGGGACTGCTGAAAACCCTACTGACACATCCCAGGACCTTCAGAGACTGCCTGTTCCAACCCCTCTCAGGGGGTGGCCAGAGCAGAGCCTGGTCCCATCCTCTCCACATGCCCCCCCCAGGGATTTACACACACACTGAGATATCCCCAGCCTTCTCCTCTCCAGCCTGACCTCTTCCAGCTCCCCCTGCCTCTCCTTGCCCTTCAGATGCTCCAGTCCCTTGGTCATCTCAGAAAGTCTCTGCTGCACTCGGAGCCCAGGACCAGACCCAGCATTCCACGTGGAGCCTGGGCCTTGGTTAAATGCACGTCCCAAATCTCCACCGAAGGTTAAGCCTCCCTCACTCCAGACCTCACCACTGGTCTTGGGGATGTAGGGCTGGTGAAGGTTGGTCTAACCAGTAAAGAGCGAAGTGAAGGTGGCACTGGGCACCCTGCCCTTCCCCGTGCCCTGTGTGACCAGGGTCTCTGCCCATTCCACAGCAGATCCATGCTCTCCCTGTCTCCTCCTGCTGTGGACACAACCTAGAAGCCCTTCTCATGACCCTTCATGTCCCTCACCAGATTCCACTCCAGCTGAGGCTTTCCTGACACCATCACCATGTGTTCAACTCTAGATCCATGAAAACCCAGGAGAACCTGCTCACAGGAGATAAGCATATGCTCGAGGGCTGCTTTCTTTTCCTACATCACTTTTTTCTTTCCTTCCCCTCTCAAAAGCAGATCAGTCACTCCTCAGCACAAGACCTGCTTTAAAATCACTGCAAGTGTTGACCCCATCACCTGTTACACAGTGAACAGACCACTGAGCCCTGGATAACTGGACCTCCTGGTATCAGCCCAGCCAGGTACTAATACTTTTTTATGGATTAACTTCAAGGCCAAAGAAAACAGCTGGTCACATAATCCATTCAGAAAGGCACAGGATTAGGGAGAACCATGTGGGCCGAGCACACCTGCCCAGGCAGTACCTGCAGGTCCCGGTTGTGGTTCTCACAGAGCAGCTGCAGGAAGCGGAGGATGGGCTGCATGATGGAGATGACAGCACTCATCTCCAGGTCATCTTTGCTCTTGTCTGCTGCAGCCTGGGCTCCTTCCCCCGGCGAGTAGTGCTCCTCGGGGTCGGCCTCCCGGCGGTACGTGTTGTAGGCCTTGCGCGTGGCCGCCGAGGCCTCCAGCAGCTGGTCCCGCACCTCCTCCGTGATCTGGGTCATGGGCTCCCTCACTGCAACGCACAACCACAGCCCTGCCCTTAGGGAAGCTGGGCAGAGGGGGCCACGACACCTCTCTGCACGTTCCCACTGCAGCTGGTCAGCAGCAGCTCTCTGGTGAGTACGTTTAGTGGGGTGCGAGGGCCTCGTGTCACACTCTGCACCTGGGATGCCAACCACAGGAGCAGGGTAAACCCAGGTATTAATTGGTTAGGGCACACACATCCAGCACTAGCAGGGGTTACCAAACAGGGACCTGCGGTAGAAGTAAATTAGGATTCCTCCAGTTATTGTTAGAGAAGGCACAGACCACAACCCACAGCCCAGGGTTGTTACTATGGGTCACATTTGGGCACGAGAGACAAGGTGGCAGAGTCTCATCTCAGACACTTTCCATCAACCAATAGCACAACCTCACAAATGGATGAAGAGGGGATGAAGCTCTCGAAATCCCGAGCCGGGGCACCACTGATCTCTGAACTCTGCTCTGTGGGATCAGAGATCAGAGCATTATTGCACCAGTTGAAACGAGTTCAAAACACACTTTCCTCCCTTGTACTTGAGAAAGGGAGCGCCTGGGGATTACCTCTCTTCCTGTTGGGCACGTCTCTGTCTGAGTCCTCATCTTTCTTTTTGTTTCCTAAGTCGCTGGTGTTGACTGTGACAGTTGCCTTGATTTCTTGCTGTGCCACTTTCATGCGATCGTAAAACACCTTGAAGAACTTCTCGGATTTCTTGTCTTCTGTCAGGCGGCAGAAGAAGGAATGCTAGGAGGGAAAAAACAGCCCCTGCAGCTCCACACACGGCTCTGCACCCAGCCTGTCCCACCCTCCTGCACTGAGAGCCATCGTGCAGGACTGGGGGGTTAATTTAGTCACCAGGGAACCAAAACCCAGAGCAATGGGAACTCGAACTTATCGTTAAGGAAGGACCAGTGTCTCAGGTTTGTTAATTCCCTTATTAACAACTTCAGATATATTATTAAAGAGAAGTGAGGGCAATAAGGTTTGGGCAGCACACCTGTCTCAGCAAAGGAATTAAGGTAAGGAAGGTGGGATTTCCTCTAATTTCATTCTCAGTTCAGAAACAAAAGGTTATGAGCAAAGCACAGAGGAAAAAGAACTGTCCTGCCTGCCCACCTCAAATGCAAGGGACTGAGACTCATAACAAACAACAGCCAATGTCAATCACAGTCCAAAAACCACACAAACAGGGCCATGTCGTGAGGGACACATCGTGCTGAGTTTCCACCGCCCCGTCTGCAGCAGGCTTCTTAAAACTCCTTTGAATCCCCACTCTAATATATCTTAACTGACAGAAAAACTACTTTTAAGAAGGTTTATTACTCTTCTTCTGCCCATATGTGCGCCCAGACAGAGAGTTCTTCCTAAAATCGAGGGGAATACAAATCATGTACAGGTCAAAAGGGAGCCAACACAGTGAGTGATCAGACAACTCCTGATGAAACCAATATGCCGTTACATAAATCAGGACCAGAGCTCAAACACGACTGAAGGATGAACTTGTAAGTGGGTCACCTTATGCAGAGCATTATGAAATTAGTTAGCATTCTGCAGCGGGCTCGCCATCCAACAGCTCTACACCATGAATAGGAATGAAGCAGATTTATTGAAAAAAACAAATTAAAATGGGCACGGCAGCGTCTCCTGCCTGCTCCGCCGCGGAGCGGAGCACACGGGGCCGTGGCTGGGGCTGCCTTTGATCACTCCCCAGCAGCTGCAGTGACTTTGAACAGGCAGAGCTGTGCCTTTGATTACAGGCAGGGGAGGAGTGGGGCTATTTAAAGAACTTGGTCAATAGTCACGGTGTCCCTCCCACCACCGGGAGACCTCCCACCTGCCCAGAGCTGCTCAGGTAAAGAGGTTGGCATTGTCTCAGGAACTAACAGAGGACGGGAAGGGGAAGGACACAGCACATCTGGGAATGTGGGAGTCCTGTCACACCAGGACCAGGTCACCCCCAGTCACACCAGGACACCCATCCTAACACCCACTCCCGGAGTCCAGGAAAACAGAGCTGCCAGAGCCCTGCAGGACATGCCCTCTGCCCAAACAGGGCTGTGACATGCCAGGAGATCACCTGAGTGCAATTTAACAGTCCTTGTAAAATTATTCTCTAATCCAAGACTTTACAGCAAGAATTTTAATGATTTTTTTAATCATGTTTTCTCGTGGTTTTAGAATAAAAGATGGTCAATTTAGATGGGATATATTGAAGAAATTCTTCCCCTGTGAGGGTGGGGAGGCCCTGGCACAGGTTGGCACTGGTCACCTGCTGTCACCTGGCTGCACATCTCCAGAGCCTGGACACGAGGAGTTTCCCTGTGAGGAAACTGTGGTGAAGGAAAAGCTTTACTTTTAATGAGCCACACTAAGGAAATACCTTGTGTGAGAGTAATTACTGCTGACAGACTTGATTTCTGTCGTCCCTTCAAGCTTCTCAACTGACTTTCCACTGCGCTTCAGAGAAAAAAACCCCAAATGAAAGGAGCATTTCCAGTAAAGGTTTTTGTGTGTGCTGTGCATACATTCAAGGGGTGTCACAAAATGATTGTTTCAGTTTAGGTCAGGATGCCTAACACCTTCACACATATGAATCAACCACATGCCAGCTATCAAAGATTCTGTATTTTAAGAGGTGTGATCTTGCAAGCTGCACTCGAGCAGGTAATGGGTGGTGATAATTATGACAGAAACCCTCCAAATTTATTTACAGATATAACCTCACAGCAAAAAGTGGAAAAGCCTCCCTTTATAAAAAGGGAATCGAGTGGCCATTTTAGAGCACCGTCTGCTGGGGTCCTGGCTGACACACAGAGCCTGGAACCACGGGCCAGGCTGCTGAAAGAGCAAGTGTGGAGGAGCTGCCAACCTCCCCACTCGTATGAGCTCCTGAGAACAGAGCTTCCAACACACCCCTGACACCAGCCATCCCCCAGGCTGGGCCTTGGGATCTCCTGGAATTCCACAGCAGGGCAGGGAACTGTGACCCAGAACACACCAGTATGGGCTGGGTCTGCCTGTCCCAGCATGAGGGACCTGAAAAGGGAGATAAAAGCTCCATCTCATACCCGAGACACTGGCAGTGAAAGCTGAAAAGGGATTTGTGACAAGGGCATGGAGTGACGGGACACGAGGAATGGCTTCCCACTGCCAAGGGATGGATGGGATACTGGGAAGGAATCCTTCCCTGGGAGGGTGGGCAGGCCCTGGCACAAGTGCCCAGAGCAGCTGTGGCTGCTCCATCCCTGGCAGTGTCCAAGGCCAGGTTGGAGCAGCCTGGGACAGTGGGAGGTGTCCCTGCCCATGGCAGGGGGTTGAAATGAGATGAGCTTTAACATCCTTTCCAACCCAAACCACTCCATGATTCTCACAGTGCTGAAGTCATGTAACGCAAAACTGCCCTGGATTCCAACCTTGTTTGGACACTGACTGTTGGGAGTCACTGCCACCGAGAGCTGTGACACGGCACTCCATGAGGGCTTCCCCACGAGCTCCAGGCTCAGCAAACAGCTTTACAACCCACACACCTCCATGAAACACAAGAGACCTCCAGAGCACAGGAACCAGCATCCGAGATAACGAGATGGCAATTAATTACACAGCCACAGACTGGAACTCAAAGCACTCACATGTCACAGGGGTCTCACAGGACAGCCACCCTGGGCAAGGACATCACCACAGAGCTAATGGAGCAACCACCACCTGCACAAACTCATTCCCTGTTTAAGGGGGTGGAAGGAGAACCACCAGCAAGGGCACCACGTCTGCAGAGCCAGCCACACCTTCCTTCCTCCCAACATCCAAAGTGGTCAGAAAATTAATTGAAATTCAAATTGCAGCACTCTGAGCAGGCACAGCCTGGCCCACCCTGGAGCACCAGCAGCCCCTCACTGTCCCTCATCAGCTCAGCCAAAGCTGTGTCTAAGTCATGTGGTTTTCTGAGAAAAGCATCCTGTCTTTCTTCAAAAGGCAAAGATGCTGAACCATGTCTCTGTGTAGCCTGTTCCAGTGGTAAATAACTATTAGAAACATGTGATTAAGCTCCTCTTTATGTCACTAACTTCCAGTCACTGACATCTTTCTGTGTCTCTTCTGCAGTTATTCCCAGGAACTTGGTCTCCTCTCCCCTTCTGACTATTTACACACTCTGTGAAATGTTTACCTAATGTTTCTTGCTAAACTGAAAATACAATTTTTGTTCGCTGGCTTCTTATTTCAGCTTTATTATAACTTTCTGTGGCGGGTGTTTTTTGGCATGTTCTTAATTATTGCAGATCATTAGCAAGCTGGATTGCAAAGCCACATTTAAAAAAAAATAAAACAGCAAAGAACTGGCACTTTTCCTGGCTTTAGCATTTCATTCTGAGACCTTTGACACGTGTAATACACATAACTCACAGTGATGAGTGGAAGAGAAGCTCAGCTCACACCCCAGCAGCTCAGGGGAGTGGGATTATGGAGGCAGGATAACCACAGGGCAGGGACTAATGCTCCTCAATTGACTCTGGTACCAGAAAAAGGTAAAAAAATGGGTTTTAACCAGCAGAACTGACAGAGATCCTTTGGAGAGTGAAGCCATAAACCACAACAAGGTGGTACCTCCGTGTGGGGAGCACAGACACAGGTACCTCATCCACTGCAAATGTAATTAACCACAATAAATGTAATGATGAGCGAGTTTGTGCCCAGTGTGGGATTGTTACATGGGAAAAAAAACAGGAGCAAGTTAAAGGCACATTGTTTCCAGCTCCTGCCTTTGAAAGCCTGGCCCTGTTACCTTTACTGGGAACACCTTTCCCCAGCAAACACCTCACCAGCTAAAGCCAGCTGTGGTCATCTCCTTCCCCATTTCTCTAACGCCTGTGAACAGAAAACACCCCGTGAACTTGGTGAGCCAGGGAGATTTCAGAGAGGAAAGTCCCTCCAGAGAGAGAGCAGGAAGATCAGCGACCTGGCTTCAACTCAGGACATTTTATTGCAACTCTAGAGAGAAATTATTAGAGGGCCCTCAGCTCTCCCGGGTTCTCTGGCCAGGCTGCCAGCTCCAAGGAATGCAAAACTCGTGTGCTACTTCGTCTCTGCAGGAAGAGTGCCGCCCCCAGAGTTGTTCCTGGAGCTGGACTACTTCAAAAAAGCCACATTTTAAGGGGAACTGCACTAACCCAAGCACTGAATCAAGCATAAATGCCAACCATCTACACTCTGCCCAAACATATTGCAAGAAAATCCCAACCTACCTTTGCTTTCTCTCTCTCTCCTCATTTATTTATTTTAAATAGCACTGATTCCCCTCTCTTGAAATCTCTCTTGCTGCAGATCCACCACTTTGGGTGTGAGTGATGGGTATCATTAGTCTTGCACAGCTTCAGGAAATTGCAGCTGAAATATTTCAGCTGAACACACTTCACACTTTGAAACAAACCCATAAGGAGAATCTGCCAGAACACCTCAATTGATTGGGGTTTTTTTTGCAAACTGTAAAATACACTTTGTCCTGAAAGCAGGAGGAGGATTTCCCAGCTCTGTTTTCCCCACGTAAAAGCAACTCCCTCTGCCATGGGCATCCACACTCCATCCTGCAGGGCTCTGCTCTTCACCGGAGGCTCTGCCCCACCTCAGAGGGGGTGATGACACAGAGAGCCTGATCTGTGGGAATGCTCATCTGTCCCAACCACCTTTAAATGAGACCAGCAGCACAATTACATCAGGAAGAGCCTTTATATCCTACGTGTTCTCCCACTGCAACACCCAAAATCTTGATGCAATTTCAAGTAATTTTACAGGGGAAAGCAAGGAAAAAACTCAGTTGAAACTCCATGGAAATGATGCCAAAGTCAGGGGTTCAATCCCCTGTATGGGCCATTCATTTAATGATCCTTGTGGGTCTCTCAGCTCAGAATATTCTGTGATTGTGGAACCTCCCAGAGATGGGGGTTCCCCTGTGCCCTTCCAGAGCCCCTGGGAGCAGGAGGTGACACTGGATGAGGTGAGTGGACACAGGGACACTGGGGAACCACAGGTACCAACAGGAGTGGGGGGGTTTGGGTCACAGATGGCTCTGGGGGCCTGGTTTGGGTTCCTCCAGCACCCAGGGGGAACACACTCCCTCAGGTCACTGGGCAGGAGCACGGATCCCACTTCCCCACCAACCAGAGAGAGCTGTGTAGGTGTGAGAAACAAGGAAGTCTGCAGACTCCCCAAAAGGAAAAAAATTTAAAAAAAAAAAAAGTGTAAGATCTTGTTGAGAGACAGAGGAATTAAAGAAAACCATAGCAACAAGTCAGTCCACCTACCCAAACCACCCACCCACCACCAGTTTCATTTGCTGACGCACTTCAAAAACAAGCTGGCTCCAACCCGCTCTGGAAGGTGAGCAAGCCCTGAGAGCTCATTAAATTCCCTTCTCAGCTACTCTGGTGTGCCTGCAGCTAGTGAGCAAGTGGGATATAAATAGAAGTTATATAACAGAGCTTTGTTGATTCCTGTGCTAACCAAAAAAAAAAAAAAAAGGCAGCATGACCTTGTTTTGCTGAATAGCTTTGCCTCTGCCTGCTCGGGGAGGACTTCAATCCTGCCAGGGATCATCTTAAAAGTGTGTGCTGGACCTGGATGCCCCGGAGAGGAATAGGGAGAATCAGTGATTGACCAGGATCCTGGTGGAACGCTGCAAGGATTGACATGGAGGAGGAGGTACCCAAGCACCAGGAACAACACAAAGCCACCAAGAGTGGAGAGCAAGACACAGCTGAACCCTCAGGCAGCAGCATCTCTTCTCCTGTTTGTCACCTGCAGTGCTCGGTCACACCAGTTCCAGCACATAAAACCTCCCGTGGGCCAGAAGGACTGAAGATCCTCTGATAGCCCAAATATACTCCAGAAAGCAGCACCAGTGGAAGGACAAGGTGCTACAATCTCAGCAGTTCCACCCTGTGCTCAGTCTCACCTTTGCATCGCACGGCCTGAGTGACAATGAAATCACCTCTGCAGGAAGGAACCCTCTCAGTGCATTATTAGTGGGGCCTGGCTGTTTTCACAGGGTGGTATCTAACAGCTGTGGGAGACTGAGAATTCACTGTGCTAAATATATTCAAATAGATGTGAAGGAGACAGAGCTCCTGTGGGCTGGGGATCCCGAGTCCCCTCCTGGGGAGCAGCAGAGCATCAGCACAGAGGGGTCCTCAGCACTGACTTCATCTCTGGAAAGCAACTGCACTGCCAAGGAGTTCAGGATTTGCGGGTTTTGGTTTGGAGAGAGATCCTTCAGAAATGGCTCTTTGAGCTGATGAAGATGATGCAGGTCCTTATCAACCCTTTTAATGTCATGTTCTGAAGTAATGTAAAGTTACTCAGAATGTAAAAAGAATTATGGTGTATTTTAACCTGAGATAAACCATTTAAATGGTGAAACACACAGAGGATTGCTTAACATATGCCAATAGTTTGTTATTAATTTCCTAAATAGGTATCATTAAAAAAAAAGATATGACATCCTGTATGAAAGAATTCTTCCTGATATAAACAAAATTTAAAAGACTTGTTCTATCAATGACCAAAGCTTCTCAAGTGCTATTTACTTTGTTGGGCACCCAAAGATCTCTTGCCTCTGAGGCCTCTCCCACCACACACAAGTGTCTGTGCTCACTGATACCTGTGCCTGCTGCAAATCTTGCAAGTCATAAATCTGATTTAAGACCAAACCACAAAGCCAAAGACACCACTGTGTCACCAGGCCTACATTTTATCCCACCAACACTTACGGAACATCTTGCAAAAGTTTTCTCCCCATTTCACAGGGCAGTTACTGACACAGAGAAAAAGAAAGGAAGTGTTTCAGCAACCAAAGAGGACATTTTTGACATGGCATTTCACAGCCAATGCCACAGAAAGCTCAAGGACAACAATTCATCTCAAAGTCTCTGCTCCCTCCAACCAAAGGCTGTGGCTGACCAGTACCACTGGCCAGTACCCTCAAAGCTCACTGTGTTTCCATGGGTCTCCTGGGTGCCAGAATCACAACTGGACAGCTCTGGATTGAACTCCTTTAGTGCTCCAATCCTGCAGTTATTCAATAACCACCACCCTCAGTGGTATCTTGAGTCAGGGTAGTCCCTGAGTCCCCATCCCATCCTCCTCCCCTCTGCAGGAGCAGCGGGACTGCACAGATGCCTTAAAGCCTGGAGCAAATCCCACATATTTCCTGAAGAATAACCACCTTTCCCCTTAGCTGCTGACTGCCTTCACCTCACGCTGTGCTTGCAGCCCACCTCGGGAAGGACTATGGATGCAGGAGAAGGAAGCCACCAGTGCCCTCTGAAGTGGCAGATGTGCCTCGCGTCACTTTGGGGCAGCACTTAAACAAAACTAATGTCATCCACCTCACTTTGCCTTCCCCTGCTGAAAACACCACCGGGTGCACGTGGGCAATTTGTCACGCAAGCTGACTTTGGAGAGGATCCCTAATTAAGGGAGCAGAGTCTCCATGGAGAGGTGTTATGTAAGGGACTCTGCTCGCCATTAACTTCCGAGGAAACCCGACACTCGGCGGAGGTGAGGCAGAGACACAGGGAATTTGTATTTTACAGGACGAGTCCTCAGCAATTCCCTCTGCTGTCAGTCATTTGCCAAGGCTGCTCCAGCAGAGGAGAGCTCTCTGTGTCTGCAGGGAATGGACTGAGCTTTATCCCTTCCCCAAGGGGACGCAGCTCCCTGTCCCACGAGGACACACCTGGTGGCTGTGGCACAGGGAACCCAAACCAGCAGCCCAGGGACAGGTGCCAGCCCGGGTGCAGGGCTTGCTCACCCCTCGGAGGGGCACTCAGCCCATCCTCCCAGGGCTGCTCCGTGCACCAGTGCTGACTCCAGCGCTCTGGGGACGGATGCTGAGGGTTATATAAATTAATAACAGGGTTGATGTGATTTGCAGCTCAGTGAGCTGCAGCCTTTGTCAGGTTAATTTGCTGTCTGGTGCTGACCCCGAGGTTCCACCTCTGCCTCTGTGTCCGTACAAATGAGGGCAGGCTCCCCACCGAGCCCCGGGGCTCCCGCTGACACACGGTCACCACCAGCCCTGCCACCAGACAGCCTGACACCCTTCCCAAGTGGATCCCAGAAACTAAATCCCAGAGAGCTGCAAGTGGGCAAAGACCTTCCCGGAACTGCTCATCCCCCACGGAGCTCAGTGGGATCCACTGTGCCTCCTTCCAAAGGTAAACCACAACTGCTTTTCCTTGTCCTGATTCTCCCCCACGTTCATTTTCTTAACAATGCAATAAAAAACCCCTGCCAATTATAATAAGGAGCATTTCCAGGTTTGCTTTTCTGCAAGAGTTGGCAACCACCTACTTTGCCTATCCTTAATACTGGCCCTGCTTGTACCTAATGAAACAGCAACACCTACTCCAGTTCTCCCTTCCCAGCTCCACGGGGATCGGGTTCTCCCACTGAAGCTCCTGGGAGTTACCCGGGAACTCCCATTATTAACCATATTACAATTGTCATGTGCAAGTTCCTGTGTGTTGGGACAAACCTCCTGCTTCACTTCAGGACAAATTAGTTTCCCGTGTGAAAACCTGGAGTTAAGAAAATGCCCGTGCAGGGGTGACACATTTCTGGCTGTGCTGCCAAAAAGCTTTTTTTTACATAACCTGTCCCTATCCCACCAGTTTCCTGGGCTCTAGAGGCTCTAGGTAGAAGCAATTTAAGTTCAGTCAAAATTACCCAAACTGAGCATGGAATGAACTTGTTCAAAATACTATAAATCAGAAGTTGCTAATAATAGCCAAAAAAAATTGTGGAATTAAGATAAACTGTATTAGACTTCAAACACAAAGCCGGCTGCTTTGGCCAGGTCAACTTTCACAAGGACAGATGTATCTGATGCAAAATGAACACAGTTATTATGGTCCAAAGACTGAGGATGACTCTTCCACTGGAAGTTATTGGAAACTCCCCCAGCACTTTGGAAAATCCACTGTGCAGGTTGCAGAGACTGCCAACACCCTCCCTACCTACTCTGCAGGACTTACCAAAAGAACAGAGATTAGAGAAAGATCAGGGTAAAAGACACAAAGCACTGGGCTCATGTCCATCAATGCATCTAGTTTCCACAAGCAGGCAGATTTTGCAGTGTGTTTTGTAGAGATGAAATCCTGCTAAGTGGGAGCCCATCTCTCTGGTGTACTCAGTAAATCTGTGCTGTGCTGGAGCCAAAGGCAGCTGGATAAACCCCACCAGCTTTGCAGACCACCAGGTACCCCCAGCGCTCTCCTGAGCCCTCAGCATTTTGAGCAGGTCAGCCCTTCTCCCTGGTGGACAAAAGCTTCAAATACACGAGTTCACAGTCTCAGGATGCCAGTTGAACTTGGCCATCACATCCTTCAGCAGCTCCTCTGGGAGACCCACACCTGAGCGGATGATTTTACTAAAGCCTCCACCTTCGCTTTGATTCCCAGCTGTTCTTCCACGAGTTCAGCTTTGTGGTTGGTGTTTTTCCCCCACTCAAGTTCTACTTCCTTGGCTTTCATGATCAGAGTGCTGAGTACGAGCTGTTCCCAACTGCCACTGCCACCGTCCCCATTGGCCCTGACTCTGCTGGAGGCACTGCAAGGCACCAGAGAACTCTCTCCCCACCACTGAGAGTTCAGCCAACACAGAGGGAAGCGAGGGAACATGTCTGAGCACTGAGAAACCTCCTTTTTAGCTCTTTTGCTGTCAAGCCCATGGAGTGTTCTAGCACAGAACATCTACACCCCAACCGCTCCACAGGATATTTTCAATAACGTCTCCTCTGTGCTTTGCATGCATGAGTAAGAGCTCCTGGGTGTGTCCGAGCCCTCAGAGCTCCCAGCATTAGCTGTAGGCATCACAAGTCATTTGGTTCCTGAAACATTCTGTACTTAAAAGCAGCCCAGAGAACAGCAGAGCCCCCTCCCAGCCCGGCCCAGCCCGTCGGAGCACGTACAGGGAGCAACTGCTGCTGCCCTGAGCATGTCCTGAAGGCACTCTGAGGGGGAAAGGGTGGGAAAAAGAGTCACTCTGGGTTGTGGAAGCACCGTGCTTCAAGGCTGGAGAGCACAGAACCTGGCAGGAGCATGGGGGGTTGTTATTGCACAGCCTCCCAGCTACAGACAGCAAACACAAGCCAGACAATGTCCCTTTCTGGTGGAGTGGGACTGCAGATCTCCCTG
Source organism: Pitta sordida (assembly GCA_013390025.1). NCBI lineage: Eukaryota > Metazoa > Chordata > Aves > Passeriformes > Pittidae > Pitta > Pitta sordida. Next base: position 646,416 of record WEKX01013532.1, on the reverse strand, counting down.
TTTGCTCCGACTGGGTGAGCTAAGGAAGCTGCTCCCAACATGGATTCACGTGCAGCAGGGAGTGACACTGCTCACTCTGTTACCCCTGGGGTCCAGCACAAGCGAAGGATCTCTCCACAGCAGCTGCTGCAGTTTGTTTCTCCGCTCAGTGTGACAGCCTGAGGTTACCTGAGGGCTCCCTGAGTGCTGGGAAGATGAAAGCTCAGCTTCCTTTACATTAGAGAGGAGCAGGAAATTCAAAGGAGTGACTGTCCCCAAGGAATATTAATCCTGTCACTGCAGTTTAAGGTGACACAGGATTTTCAACACTCAATTCCCATTCTGTCTTTCACAAAGGAGTTTTGCTCCAGAGCACAGACAGGGGGAAAAAGGGGGTACTGGAAACCAAAGACAGACATTCCCTGACCCCTAAAGGGAAGTTTCCATGGACACAAGAAGTGCTGCTGTAGGGATCTGGTGTGTCTTTAACCACAATGATGGTGCTGGTCTAGACTTTATGATACACTCAAATTTCAGTCTGACATCTAACAGCTCATCATAAAAGTCTCCGAGCATGTTGCAGTTGCTTAAACTGATTTGTAAAAGCAGTCAATAGCTCACCTACAAAGCTGTTTTATTTGACATTCCTCTATATTGCCCTGGGAAACACCTCAGTTACCCAATGCCCATGCAAACATTTAATAAGTTCACTTTTGCATGGGAGCAACTAGTATTTCCCAAAATTACAGGTCAAGGATCATTTAGTCATTTCCCCTCCCATCCCGTTAAACCCCTCAAGTTTCCTGGATTCCATAAAAACATTTCCTTTCCCAACATGATTCAGCCATAAGAAGAAGTTTTCCACTTCCTTACCTGTATCGTCGTGTTCCCACCTTCCAGCAGGGCAATGGCCAGCAGGATGCTCTCGTGGAAGACTCTGTCACTGGTGGCATTCATGATGAGATCTATGACCAGGTTGGAGGCGCCTTCTTTATCCAGATGACACTGGACATCTGCCAAACTCATCTCCCCTCGGCTCATCGAGCTGGACCCGGAGCTCCCTCCTGGAAAGGGGATCACAGGGTTGGGATTGACCCCACGGTGATGGCACCTCTGCTCAAGGCCAGGCTGGACCTGCTCTAGCTGAAGGTGTCCCCTCAAAGGTCCCCTCAAACCCAAACCAGTCAATGATTCCATGACTACCGACTTTTTTTATAAAAACAACTTCAAATTAAATAAACTGCTCTTCAAAAGGATTTTTTCCTCAACCTACCCCACAATCTCTCGACAATACCATTAAATCATTTTGTTTCAGATATATTCAATAATCTTGACACCCTCATGAGCACATTTCTCATCTACTATTGCAAGTATTAAACTGATCGGGATTTCCAAGTACATTTATCCAAAGTAACGTCACAAATTTCAAGGTAACCCAAGACAGTCTCTGGAAGTACAAAAAGCTCTCTCTGCTCAGCTCTGCCGTCCCAAACTCAGCTTCCTCTGAGCTGGGGGTTCACAGAGCAGGACAGGAAGGGGAAGGATAAAACTCGCTATTTCATGTGGAAGGTATGGATCTGTCAGGCAGACAGAGCAGGTCCTACCTCCTGCCCCGGCCTTGCCGGCGCCTCCAGAGGACAAGGGCCCGTTGCCAAAGGTGGTCAGGCTCTCCCGCCGTCCCGCAGGCCTCACGTTGCCATAGTAACGGTTGACCAAAACTTGCCTGAGCGCCTCACCCTTGGTTCAAAGAGATGGGAGTCACAGGTGAGCTTCATGGAGAGACACAGCACTCGTGTTCAGCAGCAGGGCACGGTTGTTACCATAGGGAGGGAGCGGGAATGACACCTTGGGGGTTTGGGAGAATCCACTGAGTGTGTCCCAATGTGCTGGGGCAGGCTGGGGGCTCAAGGAAGATTATGGGTCCCCAGCACAGAAACAGCTGCAGTTCAGGCTTTGTGTAAAGCTTTCTACACAGATGTTACTCTCAAAGAGGCTTTTTTAAAATTAAGTTCTATTGTCTCAGTCTTAAAAATAAAAAACTGCATCTGTAGGGCACCAACACAAAATCGAGGTGGATTAAACAAAGAGCAACATCAGAAATGACATTGTGAGGAGCAATCCCATCTTCCCACACCTATCCCACCCGGCCATTTCTCCAGCTTCACAGGGATGTGCTCCCTTCTCCCCCCACCAGCAGCTGATGGGATCCAGCAGCGGAAACCCGAGCGATGCCGCTGTTATCCCAGCGCTTTGTTCCCTGCTGGCAGCTGCCCCAGCCGCCTGCTCATGCCAGCAGTCAGCATCCCAGCACATGAGCCCCTGGACTCGCCGGGGCACCGGCCTCACATAACCCCAAACCCTGGGAGAGTGCCCGGAATGTCCCACCAAACCACCTCCCAGGCTGGGCACCAACCCTGCACCGCTCCCACTCCAGCCTTCAGGAGAGTTCCCAGGAACTGGGAGAGCTGGACAGAGCAGGCAGTGCTGCCAGCACACAAACACCACACTGGGATTAGGGGAGGGTTGTGAGGGCTTTGTGCACAAAGGAAGACCAGGGATTACTGTAACCAGGAGTGTGGTCACAGCAGCACCACCCCAGAGAGGGGAGGGATTCAATAAACAATAATAACAATTAAAAAATCTAGCCAAGAATAATTTCATATTAAAAATGTCAGGATGAACTGAAGCACCTTATCTCCAGTCACAGAACACACCCCTGTCACTGATTTGCAGTTGTATTTCAAATGAAATTAGTTGTCTGACTACGGTGTCAAGATGTCATTGAATATATTAGATGTCACAAAACTCTTACTTTTTAAACTTCCACAAGAGGCCTTTAAAATACAAGTAAATGGAGTAACATAAATATGCATTAAGTGGCTTAAGGGAACTCCAGCACCACTGCAGTCACACTGTTGGTACTCAAAAAGGTAACCAGCTGCATCCAAAAGACCCCCCAAAAAACAGCAAGAAAGGGAAATTCCCGTGGATTCAAGAGTGGATGGAGATGAGCACTTTCCCAAGGAGCACACGCTCCCCATCACTGCCTGGGTCAACGTGTGAACACACAGGAGAGGCAGAGACAGCTCAGGAGCTTCAGCAAATTCCTGTCCTGGAGGAGCTCCTGGCACTGACAAAGACACCTGAGTGTTGAGTACATGATGTAGTGCTTCATCCATCCCCTGCTCCCAGTCTGGCAGGCAGGGAAGGTGATGTGACAGAACAAGGCCAAGCCAGAGGAAAAAAAAAACCCTGAACTACACTTTGCTTCTACACACATCCCAATTAGAAAAACAACTTGACCCCTACATGAGCCCTGTGACAGAAATGAAGTTACAAGGGGGTTCTCTCATTACATTTTCCCTTTGCTGTCGAACCAATTGTCAGTCATGGTATTTAAACCAGGCATTTAAACCAGGCATTTTCCCTCTTTACTACAAGGATAACACACATCCAACCCCTGAGCTCCACCTCCTGAATTCCCAGGGGGGAGTAAAGCTCCTGGAGCTGTCTCCAGGTCTCCCTTCTGGCCCATTGTGGAGCAGGAGGTGACTTCTATTCCATGGCACAAATAGTTGGGGTGAGTGGAGACACCTGACCTGTCCCAAACAAGACAAGTCACCAGGAAATAAAGGAACACGTGTCACACGGTTGTTTCTAGTCTGAGGATGTGCTGACCCATGGGTTTGGAGGATTGGCAATGCACAGTCTCCAGCATTTCAGATTCTAACTGGGGAGAAAAGCTTTGCCTTCCTACAAATTCATCCAACCCCACCGTGTTAATGTACAAAACATGAGTACATGATCAAAGTAGAGGGGGAAGGAAATATTTAAGAAATATTCCAATTAATTCAGATGCAGTGCTTGGCTCCAGAACAGCTCCTTAACTATCCTATTGCACCACTTTAATGTGGGCAATCTGCAGGCAAATATCAGACGTTTGGCAGTACATAACCAGAAAAATCAAATATGGTACCTACGAAAACCCCAACAATGTCCAGTTCCATCTGTGTTCACCACCAGGAGGTTATATACCAACATCACTGTTTGTGCATCAATAATCACACAGCTCTAAGGGATATCAGAGACCTGTTATCGTTTTTAAAACAGAGAATCTTTAATAATGCTTTAGAGCTGAAGCAGTTCTAAGTTGCTGCTGTTCTGATCCCAGCTACAAGAGCAGAAGAAATGGAGAAAGGCATTAATGACATTGATTTTGCAGCGTGGCAGGTTCCAAAGGGGTGATGTGGCCGAAGCAGCCAACTCCACATGCCCTGATTAACGTCACTTTATGGTCACCAGCACAGAGGAGTGTCTGACAGTGTGAATAGACCAGTCTGGGATCTGAGGTTTAATCTGGAGCAGCCACGCACCTGCTCCTTCCATGTAACACCAGAGAAGGGGCTCCAGCAGCCCCTCCATAAACATTTAACTTTCCCCAGAGCAGATTCTTACGTGCCTTAGGCTTCACTGTTTGGAAGGAAACGGTAGAGGGTTAGTTGTGAACGTGCTCGACTGCTGTACATACCCTTCTATGATCCTCCAGCTGCCTCTGGGGTAGAGTTTGATCAAGCTCCTGCTGTGCGTGCAGAAATTGCATTTTAAAGCAGAACAACACTCAAGAGACACCAACATCTTGGCACTTGGGGGGATATCAAGGGAAGTCACAGCTGAGTGCAAGGGGGAGATGAGGAGGGTGGACTGACAAGCCCCCAGAGCAGGACGTGTGCCCTCAGTTAGCCCTGGCTAATTATCCCCTCTCTCTGCCACCCCCCAGACCACTATTACATGCACGTGTGCCAAGGTTCCCCTGGGTTTAGAGGGAACCCAGCGCCCAGTAACACGCACAGGGCTCCAAGAGCTCAGCCCACACATGCCCATGCACAGACACAGGTACCCCCCACCCCCCATGACACACACTCCTGGGCACGGGAGGTACTCCAACACATCTCACTGTGGTCAGGGAAGCTCGTTTGAGACTGGAGGAAAAACCTGGGGGGAGCCCTTCCAATGCAGGGACATCAGTGGGGTGTCACCGAGCAGAGTCCCTTGGGACACCCTTGTTTCCAAATCAAGTCTCTCTTAGTTCAGGTATTAATTTTCAGGAATGGAATCTCCACTTTGGAAAGCTGAAGCACATTAAGTTTTTGATGCTTTAAAGCATCTGAGAGTGTGTAGAACAACTGCTCTGCACAGGGACCCCTCTTAAACCAGGAGCCATCTCCCAAACATCTCAAAGGCATTCGGTGACCACTCCGAGCTTGGGTTTACATTTAAACACTATTCCACAGAAATTACAAATACAAAGGTCTAAAAACACCACAATCATTGTTTTCCTTCATGATCTTAACCTTCATGTCCATGTATCTCAGAGAGTCAACTCTGTCCTAGGTTTAGACTTCCACGTTGTTTCACTTAGATTTGCACTGACTTGGCACCCAATTGTACAGCCTACCAATGCCATGTCTGGACGTCCCATTAATTTCCAAAGAATGTGAGATTTTGTATGTTCTCATCTCTTCATTTTGGCAAAGAATCTGGTTCATGCAAATTGATGCTGGGGCAGTTCATAAAGAACATTTTCCCACACATCCCATTCCCTCAGAGACACTGAGCCTGAAGATGGGAAGTGACCAAGAGCTGCTTCACTGGGGCATTTAAATGGGACCCCAGTTGCTCTGGGGCTGTGAAGCTTCCACTAACAACTTTCTGACACCTCCATTTCCTTCAAGTGTTTCAGTTTGTGAGTGAGGCAAAGGGAAAACCAAATTCTGCATTGGGAGCCAGAAAAACGAGGCCTCATTTTGCCAGTGCAGGGAAATCTGAGAGGAGTCTTCTAACAGTGCCTCCCTCAAAGCTGATGGGAAATGGCTGAAGGGAACAAGGATTTGGGGCCAGCTGACATGGGTTTTTATATTTTCAGACCACCACACCAATGCTGTATAAAATTAAACCACTTGAACACATCTACTTATGCACTGTCTAACACCAGGCAGGACACACATTTCACAGGGGGTTTTACCAACAAGACACTCCACTAGGACTACTCCAACACCCATATTTGTGTGTGGCACAAATATAGGTGGGGGACACACCTCTACAGGGCTCTCCGTTTCGGGAGGCTGCGGCAGCTGGTTGAAAGTAAAATGCAGAAAAATTAGTCATTCTCCCAGAACCTTTCACCCCCAACACCAATCCAGTGGTCAACAGAGAGGGGAGGGGAGCTGGCAAAGCACTTGACTTCAGCTGAATCACCACCAATGAACTCCAGCCATAATTGCTGTTGACACCCTCCCACCCAGCTCCTGAAAGGGCCACATTTGGAAGATTTCGCAGGTATCCTGTGAACACCCCAAACTGCTTTGCATGGACTCAGAGGCATAAGCAAGAAAATTCAGTTGCAGGTGCCCAGGGAAGGCAGCACATCCATCCCAGCACATCCATCCCAGTGGGGAGGAGGAGGAGGAGGAAGCCAGGGCTGCACGTCACAAAGGCAGCAGCCTTATAATTCTAGTTTTAAAAAAAACCCCACTTTCAGTGGATTCTCATCTATAAACATTCTTTCCTTGAGATAAAAGATACGTGATAAAGCACCCAACAGGAGCAATGAAATAAGGGCCTGCACGGTGACAGCTCTTCAAATTTAAAATGCTGATCATCACAGTGAAACAGGTGAAGACAAGCAACTTTTATCTCGTGGAGCGCAGACACACAGCAGAGACCTGAACATTCAAACACGGCTGCCTGTTCAGTCGTGGGGAAACGGGCTGAACTTCCCAGAGCAGACACTCAGAAAGAAGATGCTGTCAACACAGCAAATACCAAAGTGAGTCAGGCACTCGGCTGTGTCTGCCCAGAGGCCACAGGGACACACAGACAAATGGAGCACAGGCTGGGAGGGTGACCCTGGAGCTCTGACCCTGCTCAGCAGAGGAGAGGGAGGCCAAACACAGAGACTTTGCTTCTCAGGAATGAGGCAGAGGAGCAAGTGCTCCTTGGCCAGGAAAGACCCTTCTCCATTCTCCCCCCGATGGACTTCACTCCTGGCTGGCTCCCACGGTGCTTCCTTGCATTGTCACCCCTCCTGGAAAGTCCTCAGGCATGCAAACCACTCGTGCCTCACTCACACGGGAGGACTGGAGCCAGAGGAGCAGCGGTGGACAGGAAGCAGCTCACTGATGCAGAGGAACACACCGTTCCTGCCCCTGGATCGGGTCATTAGGGAGTCTGGGCACATTGTTCTCACTGCAGACACTGTCTGCACAACCTGCCTCAGAGCACAGCAGAATTCCTCCTTGCTCAAGCAGCCAAGAGCAGCAAGGAAACCCGGCCTGTTCCCCTGCAAGGGAAAGGAGGTCCCTTCCTGCCAGGGGAGACTGGAGCTGGCAGGTCAAGTGGACACGACTGCCACGTGATAACGTGCTGGGCTCGAGATTCCAAACAAAAGTTTCCTTCTGGGCACTGGAACAGGTTTGCCCGGAGTCACTGTGGATTCTCCATCCTCTGGAAGTGTCCAAGGCCAGGTTGGACGGAGCTCTGAGCAGTCTGGGATAGTGGAAGGTGTCCCTGCCCATGGCTGGGGGTTGGACTGGAGGGGCTTTGAGGTGTCTTCCAACCCAAACCATTCTGTGATTCCCGCACTTGTGCCTGTTTTAATCAAACAAACATGTACATTTTGGGGCTGGAAAGCAGCACAGGTCAGGAATCATCACGAAATTAGTTCGATCTTTCCCAAGTGGAGAAATAAAAATTCAACATTCTCTACATCAGGCAGGAAGGGGTGCAAGGGAATCATAAAGTGACACCTGTCCTGGGAGGCAGAGAGAGCACTCTGAGGAATCTTATCCAGTGTCAGCTGGAGTTCCAGGGGGAATGGCTGTTCAAACTGGAGTCCCCTTTCCACTTTTCCTCCCTTTTCTGAAATGTTTCTGCTTTTCTTTTTGAAACTGTACAGTTTTTCCTTGAAAGACACACAGCAAAAGCATCACCTCATCAGATTCCTGACAACACACTAGAGCACAAATTATGTTGCTGTCCTTCATATCTCTTCAGAAATATGTACCACAGAACTCCGTGTGGCTTCCTTGCCAAGTCTCCTTTATAAGGCCAATGCTGAATTGAGGGAAAAAAATTTGGAGAGGAAATTTCTAGTCCCTGCAGACGATCTGTAGGTGTTTGTCAAACAAGGATCTGACTCGCTGTGGAGAAGTTTCAGGGCAGAGGGGCATAACTGGGAACCAGGAGCACTGAAGTGCCTCGACAAACAGACCAAACCAATTAAATGCAGTAGCAGCAGATGTGGAGCAGCACCTTGTCCTGGCTCTCCAGGGGACGTGTGGGATTTCTGGGGGGCAGAGGCAGCCCCCAGCTCCCAGCAGCCGTGATGGAGCAGCACAGACCCGCTGGCAGCCCTGGCACAGCCCGGCTGGGGACGTGGCCGAACATCCTCCCCCCTTATCTCGGGGTGTTTGCAGAGGCTTTGTGCGCTGCCAGACGATGAGGTGGGAAATTTGGCATAAGGGCTCTGAGTGGCTGCACTCAAAGGTCACTGGGATCTGCCTACGGGAATGCCTTCCCTCATTTTCCAGAGGTTTTAGTGAAGAAAGCACGTTTTGTTGGGCTGGGGCTTTCCAGGAGCCAGACCTCAGGCTCTGCCCTTCAATGTGAGTGCAACCACTTCCTCCTCTTTAAATCCTCAACCTTGTAAGGACTTCTACAATAATTAAATCTTCCCAACACACTTTAGAGCAGCAGTTTTAATTAACTAGTAAGATGGTATAGCCTTTTTTTTTTAATTTTTTGGTGACAAATAACTACAAGCAATGTTCCAGTCTCTCTTCCAAAGAGCTCACTGATTCCAGTTCATGCCATAAAAACAGTCCAAAGATTGCAGGATTTCTCAAGGGGAAAAAAACTATAAGGCAGCCCACAAAAATTTATGAGAGCCTGCATTTCCTCTGCTCGAGACATAACAAGTGAAGCACTGTCTAAGTACAAAACACACAAGAGAAACGACTGGAGTGAGCTCTCCACGAGGAAAATAATTCCCCAGTGCAGCTCTCCAGCTCTGAAAAGGTTAATGCATTTCCAATCAAAAATGCATAAAATAGCATCTATTTTGCACCCGAATCAGCCATCACAGTTCTACAGTTTATCACGGATAAAGGGCAGTGGGAAGGTTAATTCAGTCAACCTTTGAACCAGCATTTTCACTTCACTTTTCACCCACTGGAAACCTCAAGACCAAAGGGACGAGGTGAAAAAACCCCTAACCTAAACTCTAGTGAGTGGGTCTGCAGGTGTGTTTTGCTGGATGAAGATCCATCAGAAGTGTCATTACTGAACCCCCCCCCAGATAAACCCCCTATATAATCACAGAAAACAGCTAAGTACTGGCAGTGTGGTGGCAGAGTTCTGCTGAATTTGGGTGTTTCGGTGGCTGCCCCAGCCCCGAGGGGTGAGGGGGAGCAGCAGAGCACCCCCTTTCCCCCCCTGGCAAGTCAAGCAGAGCTGCAGAGGTGTGGGCTGAGCCCTGGGGAGCAGCAGCAGCCCCCGGGGCTCGGCGCTACCGGCACGGGCTGAGCTCCAGGGCCTGGAAACATCCCCAGCGCCTTTATTGGCAATTCCTGCTGAAGGTCACACAGCAGCAGCAGCAGCAGGGCCCAAATTCCAGGAAAAAAAAAAACAAACCCTCTTCTTATGTAACTGCTGCCTGAATGTTGGCAGGTGCCCAGCGGAACAGCTCACTGCAATGTGGCTGCGAGGGGAAGAGAAAGGGGGGGGGAGGGAAAAAAAAGGAAAAAAAAAAAAGCAAAGTAGGGCATGTGGCAGCAGATTCGCATCCTGCGTGTGCCACCTGCAGGGCTCCACACACTGCCAGGGCCCGGGGCAGCTCCCAGGGCAAACTGGGCCACGGTGTGTCCCCAGACAGGGAGCTGGGATGGAGCCGAAGGGCCGCTGTGCTGCCGGAGCTGTGCTGGAGCTCAGGGAGCCCACGGAGGAGCTCAGCACTGTCAGCCCCGGCGTGGGACACCGGGAAAGCTGCATTGGCATCACACCCAGAGCGTTCGGAGGGCTGAGGATGGAATTAAAAGTAAATGAAGCTGTTGTGTCTAATTAGAATCGCTGGTGTGTGGAGATTCACACTTGAGGACACTCGGGAAAAATTTAACTCTGCCCTGAGACACCAGGACCAGGATTAGAGCAGCTCCGGCCCGGGCAGGAGTCCATGAACATGAGGGCTCATAAGGACAAGGCAGCAGTGCCCTGAGACACCTGCACAGAGCCCCCTTACAGCTCCAGGCAGACCCTGCAGCTCCTGATGCCCCCCCAACACTCCAGGAGGGGCAAAGAGGAGCCCCAACACAACCCAAAATCCGAGCTCTGAGCACGACTGCCCAGGGCCAGAACCAGCACAGCCTCGGGGACGGAAGGTGCACAACAGTTTCCAGTTTCCCCATGGTTTGGTTCTCTCAAAACAAGTTGTGGTCACCCATCCCTCTCTTGGGATACCTTTTCCCCTCTTTAATGCCCCTGTCCCAAAAGGCTGTGCACTTTCACAAGAACCTGAATGTTCTGGAAGTCCTGCAGGATGACTCTCATCCTTGGTGCATCCCAATTTCTGCCCCCAGAAGTAAAACCTCTTACACAAATTCCTCCACAGCAGCAGAGTTCAAAACACAGGCACAAGAGCTTAAAGATGCTCTTGCTGCATTTCCTGCTGGACCAGGTCATGGTCCTCACAGACAGAAGAGCTGAATAATCATGTGAGTTTGAACAACCATCCCTCCTGCTCTTCCCTTGTCCAGCACCTCAAACCCCCAGCTCAGCTCAGGTCACAGCGTTCACCACCTTTCCTGTTTGCAGGGGATTTCCTCCCACCAGGGTGAATTCCAGCACCACTCACACACTTCAAAGGACACTCCCTTCTTCACTCACAGAAATGTGAAGGGGGGGCTGGAACACCTCTTTTCCATCATGACTTCCATTAACGAAGGCACAGCTCCCCTGGCATTCTTAATATCCCTATTTGGACCCACTGCTTGCTGGAATGACCTTGCAGAGCACAACTAAGGCAAATAACCTGCACAAACAATCACAGAAGGACCATGAAATCTTGCCATAAACTGTTCCTTTAACAGAGCTTCCCCTCAAGGGAATGAGGAGCATTTCAGCAGATCAAAACCATTAAGTCATGCATAGTTGGACTAATAATTTTACCAATAACAGAGATTTTTGTATTCTTGGCCCTAAGTATTTACTGTTTCCAGAGTTAACAAGGACCAAAAGAAAAAAATCCCAACCAAAAAAGCCAGGAAATGCCAGGATTTGTGAGACTCTGCCAGTGGTTCAGACTCCAAAATCCCTTTCCCTGCACAGCCAGTGCTCAGTGCACACACACCTGCTCCATCAAGGAGCAATAAAATTCCTCCTTTGCAGCCTCCAGACCAAATCCCAAATTGCTCTGCACGCTCTGGCTGATTTATTGCAGGCGAAGACAGCACGTTGCAGCCAGAAACCGAAGGGGAAGGAGGTTCGTATTACGACTTAATTTGCAATTAAACAATTCAGCTTTCCCTCTGAAGTTTCTCCAAGGTAAAATTATATATATATGTATATGTGTGCTATTCTGGGAGGCTGCAGCAGCACATCACCCAAGGAGCCTGGCCTGATGGGAATGGTGATGTGGTTCTTGGAGCCCCACCTGAGGTGCCCTGTCACAGGTCAGAGGGGATGCCAGGGCAGTCAATCAACTCCTGCAACAAGGAATTCTGCCTTTCAGGCCGAAATCAGACTCCGGCTGAAACAAAGGATGGGAAACCCGTAACATTTTAATTAGGGAAGGGACCTCAGAGCCTCACTGGACCTCCTGCTCCAGCCCAGAGGGGGATGACAGCAGAGCCCGTGTATCCCGACCAGCAGCTCAGCTAAAAACCAACAAAAAAAGCCACAAGCCCAGTTTGTTCTAGGCAGGAATTCTCCTTCCCTCCCCCTAAAAGCCCTCCTGAACAGGACAGACCCTCCAGCCCAACCCTGGGCCATGTGGACACTATTTTGTCTAGTTTTGTCCAGAGAGTTTGGATTTCAAATCTGTTTCACCAGGCCAGGTCCCCAGTATTCCCTTTTCAGAATTAAGTTTACCCAGTGAATTCAGGGGACAACAAAAGTCCTACAGAAAGCAGCTCATGGCCCATTTCATTATCTGCTGCACTGAATCAAGAGCAGGAACACTTGAAACATTTCAAGTGGTTGAGCTTTGCTCCAAATAAAGGGCTGGCTTGGGAGAGAAGGCAGGAAACAAAGCACAGAGAGGGAAATATTTCTTTTTTCCATGGTATTTCAGTAAAATAAGGTGCCAGTCAATCACTTTCTCAGTATTATACATTTATGCAAATTCCACACCCACACGAGGGTTTTTTTGAGCTGATGAGGAAGTTGCTGCAGCAGAGACAGCCCAGCTCCCTCCCTCCACCCCAGGCCGTGCCCTGACCAGACACACGGCTCTGCAGAGACCTTAGAAAGCTGAAATTCAGTGAAAATCAAAGTTTTGCCTCCCTCCAACAGGGCCGATGTGGCTGTAACCCAGCACAACCCAGGTCTGATGGCAGGAAGCTTTTCACACAGAAACAGCTTCAGAAGTCACTAATTCCACGGGGTCACAGCACATGGTTTTCACAACCCATCCCACTGTTTGACGTGGCTTCACACACCAAACCCCACTGAGAAGCAACAGGAAGGGCAGAGAAATGCTCTGAACTGCACGACTGGCACCTTTTTTTAGTAAAAGCAGCAGCAGCAGCATTTCTGAAGAAGGATCTGGCCCTCCCCAGTCGCACCTGCACCCAGGTCCTTCCAGCTCCTGCACGGACACCATTTGACCTCAGCGTTTAGTCTTGCAAATAAAAATGAGGCATCCTGCTCACAAATGACACAGAAAGGATGGCCAAGTGCTAAATGCTGATGTTGGAATGGTGGTTACCCAAGTTCACCCTCCAGATCTGATCCTCACCTTCACAGGACCCGCCACAGCACCAGCTGATTGAAAACACCAAAAAATTATGGCTCCATTTGGACTAAAATTCCAACTCGTGACACGTGGAATTAGTTGTGGCAACTATTCCCATTGTAGACACACGACAGACTGAAAACTCCACTAACTGACTGACACAGGCACACAAACCAGTGCTGCAGAGACAGGACACACCACAGGGCTACTGGTAAAACAAACACCAGAGAAACAACACTGCAGAAGAGAAATAAAATTAAAACCTCAGCATTATCCAATTCAATGGTAATCTGCTGGAAAAGAAAGAAAGAAGGGGGAGAATTGAAAGCAAGGATTAGTGAGAGGAATTACACACAAATTTCACGTCAGGATGTTGTATACGTATCATTCAACACTTCAGTGCTGCAACCCAACACAGTATTTTACAGCGCAGGGTTAGGGAACAGACCCTGCTGGGAATGCTGTGCCAGGGAGCTTTGGGAGGCAGGATGTGCCCGGGCTTTGTTCCTGTGCCAGACCACGAGGGCTGGCTGAGCAGGAGCCAAGAACTTCACCCTCACGGGAGCTGGGAGAGCAGCAGGAGGGCAGGGGCTGGAGCTCCACTTCAGAGAGGGGGAAAAAAGGGAGTTTAAAATCCAAGTCCTGCAGAGCTGAGGCAAGTCAGCTGGGAGGCACCCGCAGAGACGTGCATGAATGACATGTTTCAGCAAAGTAAGAAACTCGGGTCTAGCCCACACTGTCAGTGTAGTGCAGTTTTGTGCCTATTAACTACTCCACAGTCTGCTCCCCGTCACTGAGCCATCCTGAGCGCCTGCCAAGAGAGGAGCCTTCAGCAATATGTAAAACTCCGAGCCTTCCCACAGGCTCCTGTGCATCTGTGCTCTCCCCACGGATTCTGCAGGCAGCAGAGGAGCCCCAGCTGTGGGACCCAGGCCCTCAGTGCCAGGAGCACAGCCCACAGCAGGGACACGTGCAGGGCCAGCAGGGCCAGGTCCCTGTGCTGTGGGCTGGGAGATGGAGCAGGAGAGGAGCAGCACAGCCCTTATGTAACTCAGGTGGTGCTGCAGCAGATGCCAGGCCGTGCCAAGCCTGCCACAGCGCTCTGCTGCTCAGCAGAACTTTGGAGTGACTGCTGGCAGCTCTGGCAGACAGTGACAGCAAAAGGGGAACGGCTCAGATTAGATGTTATGAAGTTCTTTACTCAGAGGGTGGGGAGACCCTGGCACAGGTGCCCAGAGGAGCTGCGGCTGCCCCTGGATCCCTGGCAGTGTCCAAGGGCAGGTTGGAGCAGCCTGGGACAGTGGAAGGTGTCCCTGCCCATGGAATTAGATGATCTTTAAGGTCCCTTTCACCCCAAACCATTCCATGGTTCTGTGCCCAGCTGACACACAAATTGTGCTGCTCCTGGCATCCCTATGCTGGGCACCATTGTCCCCTGGGTGTACCAAAGCCACCTGCACAGAGGGACTCCAGGCACCAGAACAGGGGGCTGAAGGGCTTTTCTGTTACACTCCAGGATGATTTTAAAAACAAAAGGTACTGCCTTTTAGGTGGTGACCAAATTCAGTTCTGTGAGCCACAAGGGAGAATAAATCCGATTTCACTGCTCACAGCCAGACAGCCAAAGCTGTTCTACTACTACTCCCAGTCTATCTGTGAGCAATCAGCTGCTTTTTCCCACTCAGGAATCCACTTCACAGGCAGCACATTCTAATCCCTTATGTAACTGAGCTGCTGCTTCAGAAATTAGTGCTCCTGCCACGCTTTGAAGATTTTTAGCATCCTGTGGGGTTCTCCACGGTCTGAACGGTGCAAGTTCTGTTAACTGCAGCTTCTGGAAAGCTACTTCATCCAAACTGGGTGAATAGAGTCTAAGAAACTCCTGGAAAAAAGGAGACTCTCTGAGTGGCAGATTGCATTGAAGAAACCCCCTCAAAGCCCTCACTTGTGTTTCCCTGGTGTGCAGTGTATATACAGTGTACATCACCCACTGTCTTTATTCCTTAGGGTGACCTTGGACAGCATTTCCTGGCTGTTTTTACCAGGAGGACATAAACTGATGTGCTAACAAAGTGTAAAACACAAGCTATGGTTACACTTCATCTTTTCCACCCCTCCAGCCTCGGGCAAAAAGAAATCACAGCCCCTGTGCTCCTGCTAAAGGATCCTTTCCAGGAGCACTGACAGCCCCTCCCAGGGCAGAGGGCTCAGGACAGGGACCTCGAAGAGAGCACCAAAGGTTTCACCTTGTGTTGTGATGCCCCAGCACACGATTCAGCCACTCCAGCAGAGGAGGAGGAACTGCTCAGAGCTGACACCTGCAGCTGCTGCCCTTCCCTGCTCCCCTCCTCTCCACCCACATGGACACGCTGCCTTCCTGCAGCTCATCAGGGCATTCCCCCACGTCAGGGAATTCATTGACTCCACAGCCCCCCAGGCAGGAGCAGAGGCTCCAGGAGCTGGGCTGGGCTCTGGCAGCAGGTGGGAAGAGCCAGGGAGCACAGCCCCGGCCATCCCAACCCTGCGGGCGTTTTCCTGGCAGTCTCCTGCTGCCCTGGCACTGCCATGTGTGTGCTGGGTACCAGCCCCACACACGTGCACACCCACACGTGCCAGGCTCCCTCCCCCTGCACTGTTCTGCTCCTGCCTCCTGCTCCCTGGGGCAGCCCAGGATGCTGCAGGTGCCTCTCTGCCTTCAGAGCACCCCCTCCCTCCTCGAGGCTGCTGCAAACCACTGCTGCTGTCACAAAACTCTCGGATCCCTCAAGTTTCTGCCTTTTTGTTTTGTTTTGCTGTGAATCAAGCCCTAGGCAACCACTCCAAATCCAGTTCTAAGGGAGACCTGGACACAAGACACCAGCTGAGTGTCCTTCCCTGCTTCTCCCCTCTCCCCATTGCTCCCCAACAGCTCCCCTGGAGGGGGGGCAGCTCTGTACCCTCTGTGTGGCATGGGGAGAAGCTCAGCTGACTAGAATTCCACGAGATAATCTCAAAATCCCTGATAGTCCTCAAAAACCAACACATGGGTGCAAATACACCCCTCTGATGTAAACAAAGGGCAGGTCTGTGCACACAGGAAAGTGTTCCTAACCAAGGAGCTGCATGTAGGAAAGGGCAAGAACAAACCATGGGAGGGTGTGCAGACAGTTCCCATCTATCATTCACAACCAGACTACTCAGTTGTTTACCAGTTCCAATTAGACTACAAAGCACCCTCTTGTTGCAAGGTTATGTGACCTGGTGAAGTCACCCAGACCCAGAAAGCAAATAAAGAGGTTATATCCTTCATAAAAAGGTGACAAAATTGATAATTCAGAGTGCCAGCAGCTGAAGGTATTAGACTGAGACTTGCCAGTCTCACATTAAAAGCACCATAAACGAGCTTAACTTCAAATGTGATTTTAAATGTATTGGTTGACTAAAAATTGTTTTGTTGCTGCTCCAGCCTGGAAGTGCTTCCACTCCCAAAACAGCTGAAAGAGCAGGAATTTCATTTCCCAGTGCTGAATAAGCCAGTGTTTCACACAGAGTGATGGAGTGTAGACACATTACCTTTTCTCCATAGCCTCTATCTTTGGTCATCATTTCCCTGAGCGTCTGTAATACCTTAATACACAGTTTCTCCTCATTCTCCTCCAGCAGCTGCTTCGTGTGCTTAATTAACCTGAAAAAAGCCATCAATTACAGCTCAGTGCTAACATCCTAAAAATGGGGGGAGATACACAAGGTTATCTTAATTGGTTTGTGCTGCAAACAGGTTTTATTATCATCATGCCATTATACAGCCATTTTGGGGGGCACCCTCTCAAGAGCAACCCCTGGCCAGGTACCAGGGCAAGGGACCTGCAGTCCCTGGGGCAAGAGACGGCCAAGAAAACCTCCTTTTGGAGGGAATCAGGGGGATTTAGGTGCTGATGGTCCTCCTCAACAAGCACTTTTCAGTAAGAAAACTGTATCACAGATAAATATATAAAATATTTATTGAGTGCCCTGGGTAGTGCAATCCAAAATCCATCACAGCAGCACTTGGGACTTAGTCAGTACTTAGTTTCCATAAGGTTTGTATTTAACCCACCCCTCCAGGAGGTGAGCAGGGAGGGGGATCTGCTCAAATCACCCTCTAAATGACCCTGCAAGCTTTCCCTTTCCTTCCCTCTGTGGGTGATGCACAGGGTAAAAACTGATCCTGAGGCACTCACTGAGCACCACAAGGCAGCAAATAACTGGGACCAGCTCAAAACTCAACTCATTTACACCACTGCTCATGGCATTTGCATCCTGCAAATCCTGTCAATTTAAGCATCAGCACATCGAGTATTTACCACAGGATTATGAGAAAATCGGGGAAGAGCAAAAACACAACAAAAGCCCCAAGAGGCCAGAGTTCCAAGGCAACTCACTTGCATATGAACCCCCCACTCTCACATTTCCTCCTGGCATCCGTGTTCTCTGGGAAGAGCAGCTCAGGCCTGTGGAGCACATCCACCAGCACGGACAGCTCTGCCTGCACCAGGGGCCGCAGGCGGTCCTCGAGGGCTGACACTATGTCCTGGAAAACAGCCACAGCCAGATTTTAAACACTCAACATTTACAGGTGGCACAGGAGGGACAGGACAATGAGGGCCGTCAGGGTTGGAGTTTGCTGTGGGAGGAGGTGCCCGGGTCACCTGCAGCCTCTCGATGATGTTGCGGTAGTCGCGGGAGGCGGCGAGCACCGAGTCCCTGCGCGCGGCGTTCCTGGCCGTCATCCGCCAGTTCATGGCGGTCTTCTGCACGATGTTGTGGGACTTGAGGAACAGGTTGTTCACCTGGCTGTCCAAGTCCACGGGAATGGCAATGGCTCGGCTTTTGGCTGCAACAAGCAAAACAAGCAAGAACTGAGAGTTGGAGCCACAAACCAACACAAGGACAAGACAAAACTCTACTTGAAATTCCTTCTACCAACTCCTTCCCTCTTCAAGCTCTCCTGTACAGGATGAGAGGATGTTGCCTCAACTCTGGATGAGTTTGGATGAGGTATTAGGAAAAAATCTTTCACAGAAAGGGTTGTCACACTTTGGAACAGGACATGGACAGAGTGTCACCATCCCTGCAAGTGTTCAAAAAACACATGGATGTGGCCCTTGAGGACGTGGTCTAGTGGTGAACAGGGTGGTGGTGCTGGGCTGACAGCTGGACTTGACCACCCTAGAGGTCATTTCCAGCCTTAATGACTCCCTGACTCATTGTGTGCATCTTAAACAAGTGCTCAGTCCCTGTGCTGGGGGTCAGGGCTGTGCAGGATTGTGTTTCAAGGCTTTCACACCCCAGAGCTGTTTACTGTCGCTCAGGTGTGGGAGGAGGAATCTGTCCCTGCACACACACGCACTCCCAACAACTCGTGTTTGCACACGTGGACACCCATCCAGCACAACTTGGCCTCATATCCAGGCTCCTCTTCCTGCTACTAGAAGTGGAGCAGATCACGGGGAGGAGCGGAATGAAATGATCTCCCTGCTGCAGAACAGGACTGTGGACAGCTTGGAGGTCAAACAGAGAAAGCACTTGATGTGACAGCGACAACACCCATCGCTCAACCACAACGACACAGCGACACAGCCCTGGCTTTGTCCAGCCTGGCCACCAGCAGCACCTGCAGGAAGGAACTGCGCTCTGCAGAGGGACAGCAGGGGAGCAGCACATGGTGGCTGCCCAGGTGTGAGCAGTGAGCTGTGCTCACATCCCCTCCTTACCTACATCTGAGAGGACCCGGATGCAGCTCTCCACAGAGGCCTTCTGGCTGGGCATCAGCCAGTTGCAGTGGTACACCCTGAACACGCCCTGCAGCAGCTGCACAAACACCGGCTGGCGAGTCTGGAACACAAGGGGAGAGAGGATCAGCCTTCCTCCCCTGCAGGTAACCCCAGCTCCACCTGGCAGCCACTTCCAGCTGGTCTGAAGCCACTTGTTGGGCAACTCCAGGATGTAGCCAGCGAATCTACCCCAGGATCACAACGCCATGGGAAGGGTGGGAACCAGTGCTGGAGGGGAGACATGAAACAGGAGCTTCTACAGCATAAAACCTCCCTAATTGAGGCTTGACTAAGCAAAGGAAATAAGCAGCCACCTTCCTGTGTTTAATCAGAGCTATCAGCACCCCTGGAACACTGAGATCCTCCTGTCAGCACTGCCCAGCAGCTGACTCACGGGTCCACAGGTAACTGGGACTTGGCTCCTCCCAGCACAGCTCCACAGTTGGAAACACAATTCCAGCATTATCAGCTGGTATCTAATTCCCTAAGGAACCAGCTGCGTGTGTTTGGTGCTGGAACACAGGTGGTAGGTGGTGGCAAACACCACAGCTCCTTGAGATCAGCCAAAAATCCAGGTGTGGTTTTCAGCCCTGGATTTCACCAGGTGAGATTCCCCTGCACACAGGGGACACGTGAGCTCTGTCCTTTCATCTTTGCACCGGCTCAACATGAGCAACAAAAACTCCCCCTTTGGTTTTGTACAGTGGTTCCTTAGCAGAACAATTTATTTTATCTGCAAAGGGAAAGAGTATTGTAAATACTGCCAGCTGAGAAGGAACACCCCGTGTCCCTGTGCCTCCCAGGTGGAATGTTTCTATCAGCTAAGGGAACTACAGCACAAGACTTAGGAACCAGGGAAAAAATACCTCTTTTATTCTGGTCAACAGTATTGCCTGTCAGCAAGGAAAAAAGTGGAGGTTAGAGGAAAAAGGTAAAATCTGTTAGATAATGAGATCTATCAGATCAATTAACCGAACACCTTCACGAAAGAGACGCAGTTCAAGCCCCCAAAACTGCTCAGAGGCAAACACCCATTATTCTTCCTGGAAAGGAGTCAAACACCAGAACCATGGCAGACAGCAGCACTCACCAAGGGCCCCAAAATACCTGCACTTCAGGATTTAAGCTACCCACACATTCCTTTCAGTTCATGTTTAAAGACTTTTTTTGGTCTTAAAAAGCCTCCAAGACGTTTCATTTGCCTACACCAGGCCAATAAATCATTTAGGAAATGCGCTCCGTGTTCCTCATGTCTCCAGCTCTGCTTGGAAGGGAAGCCTTGGGCAGCCTCAGGAGGCAAATGGTGCTTGTTAAAGAGGAGTTTGGGGCAGCTGCTCTTTGAAAAGACACTTGTGCTCTAATTTTGTATTGCTGGAAGGGCATGACAGAGGTACAAGGTGTTCCCTGAAGGAGCAAGGCTGCTCCTGACTCAAGGGAGGCTCAGTGTCAGCCAAACAGGCCACGACATGAAGGAGCAGGAGGCAAGAGGAGGCTTGAACAGGGAGGGACGAGATGACAAGGAGCAGCGGGAAGGACAGGGAGGGACTGAGCCCAGGGGAGAGGGGCCACATCCCTCCCCTGCAGAGACACCTCACGTGGGCTGGAAAATCCCACCTGGAGGAGGGATGGACACCAGGCAGGTGGCCCAACTGTCCACCTCAGGTGTAAGAATCCCTGGGGATCCCTGCCTTGACAGGCAGAAAAAGGGAGAGGAAAAAACTTTCAACTTTGAGCTGCAGAGGAAAGGAATCTAGGACAAGGCAGATCCATCAACCGAGATGGGAAAAGAGGTGAGCGAAGTGACTTCATCCTGCCAGACAGAGGGGGAGACTGAGAAACCAAGGAGAAACTGCTGACATAACACCAGCAGATGGCTGAAACAGGATGGCACAAGTGTATCCCAGGGCTGCACCCTCAGAGATGACAAGGAGGAGCAGGACAGCCCAGGCACACAGTACAGAGGGCAGAGCCCCAAGGACAAGGTTGACACCCCAAGGTCTCATTTCTCTGATGAAGTTTTAAAAATGACCACAGAGGGTGATGGGCAACAGCAGCTCAAGTCACAGGAGGAGCAAATCAGCTGGTGCACTGCTCATTGCCATGGGGGGAGACACAACCCGAGGGAAGGTGCTCAGCCCAAACACTTGGAGGAGTCACCCAGGGTGACAGAACACTGGCACAGAGCAGCTGTGGCTGCCCCATCCCTGGAAGTGCCCAAGTTGGAGCAGCCTGGGACAGTGGAAGGTGTCCCTGCTCATGGCAGGGCACAGAACTGGATGGTCTTCAGGGTCCCTTCCAACCCCAACCCTTCTGGGGTTCCATAAAACCTGGAGTTGGCACTGCCAACATCTGCCTTTGGCACAACCACGCTGCATCAAGTTTCAACAATCACCACTCAAACGTCTGCCAGGGCTGCCAGGCACCTGACCACTCCACCCACACTCCTCCCAGAGTTATTTATGAATAAAAGAACGATGTTATCTTTGTGCAAATACAAATATTAGGGCAACATCCTGACACTGCCATTCTGCTGGGGAAATCTCTGCCTTCTGCCCCTGCACAGGAGTTCCACACTCCTCCTTTGTGTTTCCCCAACTTCTGAAAGAGGCAAGAACCTGCCCTCTAGTGAGGCAGACCAGAGCTTCTGGGTTTTATTTGCCATGTTTGTTTTTAAGGGAGATGAGAATCTTTCTATACAATACACTTTCTTTGGTCAGTCACCTTTGTGTCACCTTTAGTTAGTCACCCTGGAATGCAGCACTCCACAGACATTTTCCAACACCTGGAAAGTTTGCCACCAAAGCTTGGAGCAATGTGAGGTGCCCTGTCCATGGCAGGGGGTTCCAGCTGGATTATCCTGAACGTCCCTTCCAACCCAAACCATCCTGTGATTCCATGACACACAAACTCTCTTGAAGTGATGAGCACACGACAAAATCCTACTTGCAATTCCTTCTACAAACTCCTCTGTGGTCCTGGTGGGAGCAGAGGGTTGGATTCATTAATGAAGTAAAGCAACACTTCAGCTCCTCCAGCAGAACTTTTGCACTCTGTTCCACCAACCTTTCCACAGGGAATGGTCCCACATTTGCTCCCCCATTACAACACTTCTGAGCTGGTAAATGGCACCCAGTGGGATGAGCAGGATGTTTTCCCTTTCCTACCTGCAGGGTGGTGCTCTGGTCAGAGAAGGGGGAGCTGAAGAAGGTGGTGACGATGCTCATGACGATCTCTGTCACGTACTTCTCCAGGATGGAATCGGCGTGTTTCCTGTCGCTGGTGTTGTTGCAGGCCTGCAGGACAAACACACTCAGCTCAGCAGCCCCTCACACACTGGGATTCCTCATTTCACATTGTTCTGCACCCAGCAATTCCCCTGACACTGAACCTCTGGATGTCCAGTACCCACAAGAGCAAAGCCAACATTGTTACTGGTGTAATGGGCTGGCCCAGAAGGTGTTTGGGGAGAGGGAAAAAACCCACAGTGCCTTGGAGGAGAGCAAGGGCAGGGAAGGGAGGACTGAGGTGTAATGCTTTCGTATGGGGAAATACTTGGAATCCCAGGCAAAAAGCCACATGGCCAAATAAGTGCCAAGCTTGGAAAAAAATCTGCCCTGACCTGCCAAAAAACGTTGCTCAGGAAGGAGCCCAGAGATCCTGGCCAGAATAATCAAACCAGGTGGCAGGACAGAAAAGGCTTTGGACAAAGGAGCAGGGTGTGGGACTTGACTGAGCTCTGGTTTGGTTGGGTTTGTGGTGGGTTTTTTTTTCTTTTAGATAGGAAAATATTAATGTGTTCCATGGAATATGACTAATGAAATCCACAGGCATAAGGGAAAGAAGGCACACATAAATGTGCAGGAACAGAGTATTCAGGGAGCTCATTGCACTGCTGTGTCTCACTCTTGCTGTGCTCAAAGGGCTCTTTGGAGCTTTCTGGATTCAGTTAATGCAGGTACATTACCCGACAGATGTCAACCAGGAAGTTCTCAAACAGCTTCCACATGTGATTACTGGTGTAAATCTCTTTCATTTCTACTTCTGTGTCCACGTAGCAGTGATTCAAGAAGTTGATGTAGGCTATCTTGACCTAAGAGGGGAGAAAAAAAGTAATGAAGAACAAAAACCTGAATGGTGGTATGAATGAATATAATGTCACGTTAAAACTGCTGCATAAATAATTTGGAATTCTACTTCTACTGGTGAAATTCAATGCCATGAATAGCAAGACACCATCCAATAAAAAACCACCAGGATTACTGCAGACAAAACGTCAGCATAATAATAATTTTCAGTCCTGCAGAACCATCTGTTCAAGGTTAGCAGCACATCCCAAAACCTCTCTGCCTCAAGAACCTTACAAAATAACCAAGTACAGCATCACATTCCCACTTGAAGGGTAAGGAATAAGTATAAAAGGATTTCACTTTGCGATCCAGATTGGCTGGGGGTGCTGAGAGCAGGGAAGGAATCCAATTTCCCAGCTCACTGCCCACCTGCACCACCCCCTTCCCAGGCCAGCCTCAGCAATACCAAACCTCCCTCACCCCAAATCAGCACATTTCAGGTACAAACAGGCCATCCCTCACCTCAGGAATGCAATCCTCATGGGTCACCACCCTGACAATGTCATCCAGAGGCAGGAGGGAGTTGCACTTGATCTCTGTGTAGACATTTTTGCCCTCTGTGCACACGGCCAGCAGCTCTACCAGGTGGATGTGGTACATCAGGGGGCTGTTCTCGTCCATCCGATCCCTCTCCGACCTCATCATCTGCACCAGGGTCTGGAAGGAGGCTCTATCGTTGTAGAACACCAGCACATCCTCTCCTGCATTCACCAGCTGCCAGGGAAGGACAACACTCCATCAGCAGATCAACGGCTGGGACCTTCCCACAGCACCCCCTTGCTCTGGGGCTGCAAACCCCCCCTGAGCTGCTTTTGGGCACCTCCAAGGGCCAGACTGAGTGACACAGTCAGCCACGCACTGGAGATCTCCAGCAGCTGCACATTGAACACCTGTCTGGCCACGATTTCAGAGCAGCTCAGACCTCCTGTAACTCCAGGGAGGGGAGGAGAAAGAGCAAAGTGAGGCCTGCCCCAGGCTGGGCACTGCTGAGCACCCAGCTGGAGGGATCCAACAAGGTTTGGGGAAAACACTGCGATAAAAAGTAGAAGGGAAGGCCCAAGGCAGCCCCCTTGGCTCAGGAGCTGCTGACCCCCATGGGACTGAGCACCTCACAAACTGAACTACGTGTTGAGAAGCTGGTTTTGAGCTGAACAGCAAAACACGGAGGATTTTCCATCCATCCAGCAAGCCTGAGACACAAAAGCCAGATCTGACAAATCTGATCCTGGGGCTCCCCCTGCTGAGGCGGCCAGAGCATCCCACAGACGTGCAAATGCATTGTCAAACTGGTCACAACCAATATCCCTCTTCAAGGCATTTATCCACCCTTCTCTTACCTCTCCCTTCTATCCTGACACCCCAATTTCCCAGTCACCTACACACCCTCACCTTCTCCCCCTTCAGCACTTAAAAAGCTGAATTAGCACACCTTGCTAAGATTACAGTGACAGGGACAAGGGGGAATGACTTCAAACTGAGAGATTAAATATTAGGAAAAATATGGGTGTTGAAGCCCTGGCACAGGGTGCCCAGAGCAGCTGTGGCTGCCCCTGGATCCCTGGAAGTGTCCAAGGCCAGGTTGGAGCAGCCTGGGACAGTGGGAGGTGTCCCTGCCCATGGCAGGGGTGGCACTGGATGAGCTGTAAGACTCCTTCCAACCCAAATCATTCTCTAAAATATTCCCATCAAAATACACTATCGTGGTAGAATTCTCCTTTTGCATTAGTGATCCTGAAATGAAATTAATTCTCTTCAAGCCAATTTTGCTCGAGAACCCTGCCCTTGGCATCATAATCCCACCCATGTGCTGCTGTGCACGAGCCTGGAAGGCAATTTGTGTCACTAATAACCAGCCCCTCATGACATCCACGAGCCAGGAGCTCAGAAAGCTTTAGGTGCCCACAAGCCTGAGCTTCCTGGGAGCTGTTTGCTCTTTTTTGCACGGTGAGAGCTCCCTGGCAGCTTCTTGGCAGTCCCCGAAGCGAGAGGATCAATTTGTCATGTTCACCAACTGCTCTGTGAAAAACTTGTGCTCAGTCCCTGCGAATCCCTGCAGCTCTCACCTCAGCCATTACCATATCTTGGCATTTCTTGATGAATTTCCCCTCCGCCTTGACGATTGTCTGCAGGAACTTGATGTACTGAACGTTCCTGCCGTGGGTCTCGATGCAGTGGACGAAGTGCTGAACGACGCGCTCGTTGATCTCGCTGCAGAGCTGGAAGTTGTTCATGAAAATGTGCTGCATTGTCACTGCCTCCAGAATCTGAGGGACCAAAGGGAGATGAATTAGAGTATCAGCAACCCCCACCTGAGGCCTGCAGAGGTCGGGATGAAGGCAACGCTCCCCCCCAGGGTGCAGGGGCAAAGGAACATTGCTGACGGCCTCATCTTTCAACACCACAGCTCCTGTCTCAGCCTGTTTTTCACTCCAGTCTCTTAAACTTTCTACACTCAAGTGGCCCTGGACAAATATCTTGCCAACTTTTGAGGCTTTAGAACGAAAACAAAACGTGACCTCTTCAACCAAGCTTGCATCACAACTGCCCCAGAGGCATCACCAAGGACAATGCTGTCCTTTTCCTTGCTAAAGCAAGAAATAAACCACGGCCTGAGGTTATTCTTACCCCTGGGTTCAGGAACAGGTTTATGTGCTTGTGCAGCAGGGCCTGGTTCTGCTGGTTCCCAGCGCAGAAGTTCTGTAGGAACTCGTGTGCAAGCTTCATGATCTCCTGCATCCTCGTGTCCTCAGCCTGGAATTGCACGACAAGGAAGAGGGGGGGTTAAAAAGAACCCCAGGGTTCACCTTCAGGGGAGCACCGGACGAGCCACAGCTCCAGCTCTGCAAGGGAACTGTCACGTCTCTCACACCCCGAAGGAAAACAAACCTCCACCCAGTTCACAGACGTTTGGGATGAGTTTGGCCTGTGCCACAGTTCTAAAGACTGTCAGAAATGAAGCCCATAATAGAACTTGTTGTAGTTTATTCTCCAAAACTGCCCATTCCACAGCCAGGCCTGCCAGCAACGTGCTTTAGTCACTTCTACTCTTCTGAACGTACCGGCGCGTTGGCCAAGCCACACATCATCACCTCGGGGCTGTCCAGGAACTCTGCCATGTTCCACCAGTGACAGATGGGCAGTTCATGGCAAAGGAGACATGGAAAGTTGTCACTGCACCAGTCCAGCCCAAGTTATATTTACTGGAACCTGCACACCTTGCACACTTCCAAGTGCTGCAGAGGAACTGGTGCCTTTCCCCTGACGTCAGGGTGGCTTCCCAACCCACCCGTGGCAGAAGAGGCACTTTGGAAAATGAGTGTCTGTTTTTGTTTTTAAGGAATTTCATGTGTTTCCAAGGGTTGGAACCTGCACATGCTGCCTGTGCAGTGCACACTCACATGGACAGGACAGAAAGGAGACAAGGTGGTGTTGGAGGGTCGTGTTGCTGCTGAATTTGAAGCCAAGTATGAAGCAAGAAACCATGCGACTTAACATTAATCAAAGCCACTGTCTAGAATTACTGGTTCTCAGAAACCTGCAGGGTTTGGAACAGAGAACAGCAGAGTGACCAGGACAGTGTGAAGAGGTCCCTCACCTCTGCAGCTGTCAGCTGTGACAGGCTGGGATGTGCTGCACCAGCTCAAACCAGACCCAACTCACTCCCAGTGGGCTCCAAACCACACTGCTGCAAACACCTGGCACTCTGATATGGCTGGAGATGGGCAGCCCTGGCCTGAGGGACAGCTGGTATTCAGTCATGTCTAAAGGGGAGTTTGGGACTCTGCAACTGGGGAGGTCTCTGTCACTACTGGGCAGACCTGATACATCCCAGGGGGAACCAGGCACCCTCATTTCCTCCCCCTGGGTGCTCCCAGCTCAGAGTTGAGCCTTGGCCTTTCTCTGAGCTATGGCAGACAAGTATTTCTCTATGAACTGGAGCATAACTGTACATTGAAGGCTTCAACATGCTCTGGAGCTCCCTGAAGTGTGGATGTTTCACAGACTACAAGGACCCAACACATTCCCATGTACCCAAGACATTAAAAGCCCAACACCAAGGCAGGTGACAGCACAGGGAGCCCCACCTTCTCGTAGGGGATCTGCAGCAGCTCCAGCACCACGGCGTGAGCCCCCATGTTCCTCAGGAGTCGCTGCTGCTGCTTCCGGCTCTTCCTGACGGAGGCACTTTCCTGCACGCACAGCTTGCTGAGCCTCAGCAGGATCTGTGGGAGACACTGCCCTTAGAGCCCAGGGAGGACTGCCAGGTCCCAGGGAGCAGCGACAGGGAAAATCTCCTCTGCATGGAGCAGAGCTCCTCCAGGCAGCACCTCACGGCCCAGGCTCCATCCACGGCATCTCACTAGGGCTGGTGGACTCGGGTGATCCTTGTGGGTCCCTTCCAGCTCTGGATACTCTACAGCTCTGTGCTCCTGCAGAACTCAGGCACGCCAGGGAACCCAGCACCAGGCTCCACACGCAGAGCTCACACCACACCAGCACCAACACACGCTCTTGCTCGGCTATTTCCTGCACTAAACTTCAACAGCACAAGGGTTTGGAGTGCCAGGTACTCAGGACAGAGCAAATGGAATGGCTTCTCCCCTTGCCTTACTGCCTTTGGAGTGCTGAACAATGAAAATATTGTGTTACCATTGAAACAGCAGCAAAACGTGGCGTTTCTCACTAATCCATCCTTCAGGAAAGGACACACACACACCGTGTTTATGATATCCTGCCTTCCCATTCCAGCTGGGATAGGTTATTACTCAGCAAATAGTTTCCACAGTGGCACAGTGACTCAGACTTTCCTGGGTGCCTCCCTCATGGCTGCAGCTCTCCAGAGCTCTGGTACTCATTTACACTTCCAGGGAACTATCAAAGAAGCAAAGTTTTACCTCTTTTACTACCCGGTAGTTGTAGCTGCTAGTACTTTCAGGCTTTTGGGACTTGCTGTGACCTTCCTGAGGATAGAACCAGACAATTTATTAGTGGTTTATACTACTGCCTCCACGAAGGCTAAAATTACCGTTCTAGGACAGCGCCTGCTCTCCTCCTGGGAAGGGCTGTCATCCTCCAGCTCTGACAGCCTCACAAAGATACACAGAATTATCCTGTCAAGCCACATTGACCTCTACAACACAAAATGAGGTGAGGGTGGGATGATTTCAGAGACAGTCCTTCCCTCTGCTTGTCACGGTCTGGCTCTAATTAAAGTCTCCCCCCCCAAAAAAAATAACTCTCACTCTGTTATTAAACTGTCACTGCACTGATACCAAGAGAAGCCTCACAGGACTCTGCACAACAAAAGCAACAAGCAAATTAGTTGTATTTACTTCCAACAAAAAGTGTTCATCACCTAGGGACTTGTTCCTTGGATTCCCTCATCCAGTCTTGTCAATGTGACTGCCAGTGATATGGAGGCAAAAGGTGTCATGTCAGGGAAGTCCTGTATCATCAGGGACAGCTACAGCACAGCTCTCCTCTGTCATTTGATCAGTGCCAGGACTCCAGAGGCATCTGCCCTGGTCACAGCTCTGCCCTTACCTTGCTTGAGGTGCTTGTGACAGGACACATCCCCTGCCATCGGTCAGTGCTGGACAGGACTGGGGAGCCAGAGCAAACCCTCACCAGCTCTGCTGGAACCTAAAGGTGCCACCCTGGTGCCTGCTAATCCTGAGCAGCTTCCACTTGGCACCACCAGCTCAAGCTCTCCCCTCACTCTTGATTAACTGACAAGCAACACAACCCCCCGGGCTGCTCAGCGTGCTGCAAAGGTGGGCTGTGAGCACATTTCTCAATAGTTACACCCCCAAAACACCCACACAAGGATCTGCACAAACACCACCTCATTACCTCCTTCTTCTTGTGCTCGTTTTCACCTGGCACACTGTCCATGGGCTCGTCAGGACCTTGGCCTTTGTACACCCACAGCTCAGACTTCTCCACTATCGACCTCAGCTGGTCCAGGTCCTGTTTGATCTGCTTGTAGTTGTCCACATCCTGGCTGGTCACAAGCAGTTGAACCTTACAAGAATGCAACCCGTTAGTGGCACAGAAAGGCCTTGTTTCAGCTGCAACACACACAAGTTCATATGAGGAATGACTCTTTTAAATCACACACATACCTGCTTGAAGGCTTGAAGGACTTCTTGCCTCTGGCTGAAGTGCCTGAAGAGGAGCTGCAGAGCCCCAGACACCAGGGGAGGATAGTCATGCATGGTTAAGTGCAGCAGAACTCGGAGAAACGTTCTGCCCCCGTGATCATCCAAATCCAGAGGTGTGTTCTCCTCACTGAAAACACAGTTCACCAGCACATCAGGCTGAGTGTCCCAGCAGGTTCTTAACCCCCTGAGCAGTGAGAAAACCTTTCCTCTTACTTTGAAATAAGGAGGAAATGAATCAAATGAAACGCTGCCTTAGGACAGAGAGAGGTTTTTGGTGTGCTGTTAGAGGCTGCTCCCCAGCCTCACTGCTCAGGGTTCACACTCAACTCCCCCTTCTGCCAATCCTTGCCTGCACAAACTTTGAGGATGTCACTGCAGCGTTGAGCTGAGATGCCCTGATCCTCCACCTTGGCTTTCACACCCCCACAAGTGGAGCCCTCCAACGATGACCCTTCTGGCTGAAGGACTCCTGTGTCCCCAGGAAAGGGTTTTTAATCCAAATGGACCCTACTTGGAGTAGCATCAAAACCCTCTGAGGAAAGCAAAGCCCCAGTAATCGTGGCAGCTGTTTCCAAGCTTTTCCCAGTCAGCAGGTGACTTGGAACTGGAATTCCCACTCCTTGGCAGCCCTGAGATACCCCTCAGTTACCACCAGTGAAGAGATACTTTCCTTCCTCCAAAGATCCCCTCAGCTTGTTCTTCAATATGTTCAAAGTCCAGGGCTCCTGAGGACACAAACAAGACAAATGTGGGATGTCTGTGGCAAACATGTTATTTCAGCCTAAAAACACTTCCAATGGCAAGTGGCAATGCAAGGGGGTGATCGGCTGAAAGAAACACTGAAATAAATCACTGAGGCAGCTGCTAAGGTAACACGAGACAATAAATTAACCTGCTCCCAGCTCACAAATTAAACTGTGCAATAATTCCAGCAATATCCAGGCTTATTCCTCCCCTGCCTATTTTTAGGCTGTGCCAGGACCATTCCAGACACTAATGGGACCTGGGGCCATTCCAAGAGGCCATTCACAACAAAAGGCCAAACTTCAGCCTTGAGAAGTTCTGAAGTAACAAATTCAGCCGTGACAGCAATAAAAAGGCCTTTGCATCTCTCAGTGTAAGGGATCTTATCACATAAGCAATGACCAAACCTCTGAAATTAAAAAAAAAACAATATAAAAGTGGCAAAACAGATTTGGAGCCTCAATAATAACAAGTAGGAGACAGTACAAATAAATCCTGGTACTTGCTTGGAAAATGCTGGAAATATGGAAATTATCCATACTCCATTATTCCACTGCTAGCAGGGCACTCTGCCTCAGTGGGACCATTTGTGTGCCAAAGCACCAACCTGAATCCATGATCCTGTCAGCTCCTCTAAGATTCCAGAGTCTTCTCTAACCCACACAGCCTCATTCCCTGCAAAATAACCAACCTGGCACATTAGCTGGCATTTCCTGGCTGCTGCTCCCAGTGGGGGATTCGGACATCTGGGCATTGCTCTCATCAAATTCGTGTTTAAATATACAAAGCAGGCAGGAGATCCTGTAGTCCAGTCGCACGTTCAAAATAAACTGGTGGGGGAAAAAAATAAAGTGTTGGAATGATGTGCCTGTTTCCAGCACATCTACGATTTACACAAATATGCTACAGCAACTGAAGAGAGGAAAAGTTCTCCAGGTGGGGAGGCCCTGGCACAGGTTCCCAGAGCAGCTGTGGCTGCCCCTGGATCCCTGGGAGTGTCCAAGGGCAGGCTGGAGCAGCCTGGGACAGTGGGAGGTGTCCCTGGTAGTGGGGAACACTGGCACACTGAAATACCCCACTGCACAGGCCAGGCCACACAAGAAGCTGTGGCTTTAACTAAAATTAGCACTGGTGAAAGGAAGGAATTGAGCCTCCCCTACGTGCTGCACCTGCTGGTGCTGAGGGAAGGGCACAGCCTCCCACAGGGCAGGGGAAGGAACACCAGGGATCTCCTGCTGTTCCTCCCAATCCTCCTCACACTCTCCTGCCCACGAGGCTCTGGCAGCATTCTGACCTGCAGGAACTTGCTGGTGAAGTTACTGAGCAGAAAAAGGACTCCTACACTCAGAGGGGGAAGATGGATTTCAGGGCAGTCATTCTGCAGTAACCTCTAGACTGAGGGAAAGGGAAAACCCGTGTGTGTCCCAAAGACTCAGGGGAGAGCAAGCGAGAGAAGTCAGGCAGAGATGGAAGAGGCTGGAGGCTGGCTAATGGGCATGCCTAAAAAACATGTCAGGCTGGTGAGCAGGAGGAGTCTTGAAGGGCAAAGGGTAAAGACGTGCCCTTTCTTGGGGCACCAAAGATGCCCTGTAGGATCCAAGAAATTGGCAAGACAGTAGGGTGGAAAATGAGAGCTCTGCATCAAGTCAGATACTTATAAATCACTGCTAAACATGCAGTTGTGTACTGTGAACTCTTCTTTAATTAACTGTTTCATCAGAGGCATGATATGGGCAGAGACAAGTTGAGAGCCACGTGCCTGACCAGGTCACCCTTGTGATGCTTTATCAGTTTGAGAGTCACATAGGAGGCAGAACTCAAAGGCAGCAGGACACAGCTGGTACCTGCAGGATTTCGATGATCTTCAGCTTGGTGTCCATGACCAGGATGTCCTCCTTCTCCGGCTCGCTCTGCTTGACATTCCCCTCGGGAGCGGCGGCGAGGGGAGTCATGGGCAGGAACCCCCCACCTCGGAGCACCACCTGGGTCATCAGCTCCCCCACTCCATGGATTGACCTCATCACATTGCTCCCTTCAGAGAGGCAGACAGGCAAAGTTAGGATGCTGCCACAGGGCTGCACAAACAGGGCCAGGACCCTCCATGTCCTACAGGGAGGAATTGTCTCGACATGACACACCTAAGTGCCTGGGACAGGAGGAAGCCAACAGAAGCACTGCAGTGCTTGGGGAAAGCCCCTGCCCTCTTCCATCATGGGCATTACCCAGCTTTACAACCAAGCCATGGCCAGAAAGGAGATTTCCAGGCACAGCATCACCAGCTGGTCCAGGGAGTGGACTGTCCCACTCTACTCTGGTGCACTTCAAGTCCTGGGGGCAGTTTGGGTGCCACAACGTAAAAGTCCTAAAGCAGTTAGAGAGTGTCTGAAGGAAGGACACAAAGATGGTGAAGGGTCTGGAGGGGTCATACAAGGAGTGGCTGGAGAGACTGAGGTGACACCTCAGCAGGGTCTGAGCATCCTCCCGATGTGACAGGAGCAGGGCAGGGCTGGAGCTGTGCCAGGGCAGGGGCAGGTTGGATCTCAGGACAAGGTTCTTCCCCCAGAGGGTGGTTGGGCACTACCCAGGCTCTCCTGGGTTTGGGCACTTCCCAAGGCTGCCAGAGCTCCAGGAGGGGTTGGACAACTCGGGGACAGGGTGGGATTGTTGGGGTGTCTGTGCAGGGCCAGGAGCTGCACTGGGTGATCCTTGTGGGTCCCTTCCAGCTCAGCATATTCTGTGTTTCCAGCCCACTCTGACACTTTGAGATGAACCTGAACCACCCCAGAACCTTCTGCCCATCCTTTCCCAGCCTCACCTTTGCTTTCCTCGCCTTTTGCCATCTTGGTAATAGGGAAGATGGTAGTGATGTGCACACAGTCTAATATAGCAAGGAGGATTTTGGTTAGTCTGAGGAGGTCACAGAAGTTGTAGAAACCAAAATATATCAGATTTCTGGCTAAGTTAACAACCTACCAAAATAACAATAAAAAGCCTGATTAATACTAAACATTTGGCTTTCACAATCAAGTTGTCTTAACACAGTGACAAGATCAAGAATCTGGCTGAGAGTCCTATTTTATCATAATATGTGGGAATCCCACAGGAATTCCACAGTTCTACATGGTTTCAGAAAGTTTTCTACTTGTCTGCAATGATTTCTGTATCTGCAATTGATATTCTACAGCTACAAAATCAGTCCATGTTTGTCTCATCATAGAACAGGTAAGATGGGGCAGGACTAGAGGGAATGGGCAGATGATTTTTACCACTGTCTTACAAAAAAGGTAAGGTTTTATTTATATTTTATTACGAAGTTTCCCCACAAGTCCTCCCCACGCACTCCTTCGAGATCCACACACAGATACCACAAATAGGGCAAATATTTAATATATTCAATAATCTGAGGTATGTTCCCTCACATTTTTTTTTAATTTACTACATCTTTTCTCCAATGGATGGTTATTTTGGGAAAGCCCTTGCGTGGGTTTGCTGCCCTTCGCTCGCACAGACTGTTTGGGGAGGTCAGTCAGTCCCAGGGCACTCCAGCTCTGGCTGAGCATCACTGAGAGCTCTCCAGCCTCTCTCTCTGCCTCCGCAGGCTGTTTAGTTTCTCAGATTATTTATCCCAGCAAAGCCTGACTTTGCAATAACACCGAGAGCACAGAAGGTAAACAAGGGCTGCTGCAAACCTCAGCATCACATTCATTAATTGGATTTCAAGAACCACCACTGCGAACTCACAAATCTGCCCGAGAAGAAATCCACAAAAAATAAAATAAAATAAGAACTGGATAACTACCTCAAAAGTGAGCTTGTTTTTCTCTTTATCAGAGAAGGGGAACCTCTGACACACCACATCTCTTAAATACTCCTCTACAAATTCCATGGTTTGTGCAAATCTCTCCTTGATTTCATCTTTGGAAGTTCCACTGCTATCGTAGCTGAAGAGGGAAACAAAAGGAACAAAACAAGAAAGAAAACCACAAAGCTTAGAGTGCAAATACAGAAGGGATCCTTTCCACAAACACAGTTTTTCATTGGCTTGTCAAAATCTAAGATAAGTTAAAGGCTGGCAAATCATTTATCCAAACCCAGGACACTGACGCCACAATTTCCTGGCTGTTGCTGCTTTAGCCCATGTGCCCATTTTTGTACTATTTTAAAGTGTCTGGAGGAAACAACAAAAAAAAAAAAGGAGAATTTTGTCCCAATAAATACAAAAAGCAACCCCTATAATTAGAGTGGAAACAATGACAAGTGACACAGCACAGAGGGGAATGGGTGGCCACGAGATGCTGACTGGGGGTGGTATTTTCCCTCCTAATATAAGTAATAAATCTGCAAAGCGGATATTAGTTTTTAATACAAATTCTAGTTGGGATTTCCCCCTCGGAATGTGCAGAGGGAGCTCAAAAAAGACAATCCCAACCATCCACCAAGAGCTTCTGTTTCCTGTTTGGCCAGTGATCACTGCTGAGCCTCTGCCAGGGTTGAAACCATTTGTTTTTATATTCTGGCATTTTAAATTGAATATAATCCACTGCATCTCTCTCAGCAAAGAGAACCAGCTTAGAAAGGAAGAGACCACTGAACACCAGTACTAACACTGAACAGACTTGAATTCCTAACATGGAACACACATGAGTTTTAGGTGTTCATTTTCTCCAACTGGAAAAAAAACCTCTTAACAGTATGAGACATTAGTAGAAATGGGTGTTAGAAATTTTAAATTTTTAAAACAAGGGACCAAGCTGTGGGTTTGCGAAGGGTTTTGATCACTCCCAAGAGGGTTTTTTCCACTGGAGGCTGAGGGCAGTGACTGTCCCCAGCACCTTCCCCACCATGGAGTGATGGGGAAACAGCCTCAGGTTGTGACAGGGAGGTTTGGATGAGATATGACAAAGGCTTGTCAAGCTCTGGAAAGGTGGAACCACCACCCCTGGAGTGCTCAGGAAACACGTGAGGATGTGGTTTAGTGATGTGCGTAGTGGGGTTAATAGCTGGGATTCACCTTAAAGGGCTTTTCCAACCGTAATTTTATGATTCTTCCCTGATCAGACAAGGCAGAAGGAAAAACTCTGCTCCCCTTCCTTCCCTCCCCAGGGCCACTTGTCACCACATCACCCCAGATCAGCACCAGAGCATGGCTGTGACACTGAGAGTGCTGGAGACAAACCCCCAGTGCCTCAGAGCTGTCCCCACACACAGGGAGGTCATTCAGTCCCCAGAACACCTCAGGGGGCTTTGAATTTACCAACAGCACCAGCACCCCTGAGCTCAGCACCGCTCCAGCCTGGCTTTAACCCCCCCCAGCCATTCCACATCCTGTCCCACAGCCCCCAGCTCGTACTCACTCATCGATGGCAATCTCTGAGGGGATCTCTGACCACAGCCGGGCGTATTTCACTGGAGTCACCTGCTCCTGTCGTTTGAGGAGTCAGAAATTCACAGGTTTTAGCGAGATAGGTATAAATTGGGGGATTAGAAATTCAGAGATTTAAGTGAAATAGGTAGATAGAAGATTTGTATTTAGAAGAATTAGTAGGTGTCAAAGGCATTTGCCAAGCCTGAAATTTAAAGGGTGAATATCAAAGGCAAAATTCTTAGTTTCCCAGCCCAGAATGATAAACAGAACAGAGATTTAGTCCAAACAGGGAGCAAAGGAATGTGAAACATCAGAGCTGGCTGAAGGCTTGAAGTGAATTACAAATTTATGACATCATGATGATGGGATAGATATTCATGAAGTTTTATCCTTATGTATTAGGCAGGTGTATAAATACAGGTGACAAAGCTGGGGCAGGGCCTTTTGGTGCTTGGGAGCTCTAGGGGACACTTTGCTGAAGTGATCTTTTTTTCCCTGGCTCCTGAGGCCAAAAATCAACCTTTCAGCAGGTTGGCAGCAGCCCTGGAACGCAGGATGGTGGTGCTGAGCTCACCTGGGGGTCCCTGTCCACGTGCATGTGCAGCATGAGGCGGCAGAAGGAGGCGCGCAGGTCGTAGGGCAGGTTCTCGTCGGACATGCAGCGCAGGATCAGGTCCACGTCCAGCTGCCCGGAGATCTCGTTGATGGCCAAGTACTGGCGGTCAAGGCACATTCGGGCAAACAGGTTGAGTTGGTATCTGCAGGGCAGAAGGAAAAAAATTCATTCAGAGCCGGTGTTTTCATTGAAGTGAGTCTGAAGGTCACACTTGAGCTCCCAAGACGTTATGAAGGACAGGATATGGGGACTTGAAAACCATTTCCTTCCACCCCCTGCCATGGGCAGGGACACCTCCCACTGTCCCAGGCTGCTCCAACCTGCCCTTGGACACTTCCAGGGATCCAGGGCCTCCCCACCCTCCCAGGGAGGAACACACAATGACTCTTACGAGAGATGCAGCAGAATCCAAAGAACACCTGAGGCAACTCAGCTAAATACTGTTCAAGGCCAAACACTTCTCAGAGATGCCGAAGCCACCCTTGCCCTCTGAGGCAACAACACAGATGGACAAAGAACCACTAAAAAATCAGGATCTGAGGGAACAACTACTGAGCTCTGCCCCCTTCAGAGAGAGAACTGGGAGAGAAAAAAACTTCATTCCTTGGCTTTTCAGTCCGTGAAATGAGCACAGACAACTGGCACATCCAGCAGACTGATATTAACCTTGGGTCATAAGGTAACGTCCAACACTCCTGAGTGTTCTCACAGGCTGCTGTTCAGGAAATTAACTTTTAATTGAAAGCAGACCTCTTTCACTCCCAGCACTCCCCATGGAATTCCACCAAACTCCACGCTAAACCCTTCTTCTAAGCCTGTTTATGAGGTATAATGTAGACTAGAAATAATGCTACCAATTACTATACCAATAATTAACACTATAAATTCTCTTTAAGAACAAGAGGAAGAAAAAACCCTATTTTTAAACCATATATGTTTTAAAAAATTACACCCCAGAGGTCTCCTTTTGAGCTCCAACAGGCCCAAACAGAACTATGTGTATTGGGAATTCTCCTTCCAGAACCACTTCAGTGGAAGAGGTAATGCAAAATAAGACAGCTATTACAGAAATAATCTAGCTGAGTCCGTTAAACAGCTCCCAGGGGTTTCTAACCCAGACACAGGAATTTGGCCTGGGCTGAGGCCTGACCTTGCACTGGGCCAAGGACTCGGTGTCTTGTCAAGTCATCTGGAAACATCATCCCCTGCCCAAAGCACGGCTGGGGCTGTGCATCCATCACACCCGGCCTGGGGCACAGCCACGACTTCCCTCTGGCCCTGCTCACCACTCTAAAGGCTGTTCTGACCATGAAACCAGCACCTTTCTCCCAGACTGTACCCCCAAGTCCTCCCCTCGCAGCCTGAGGCACTTTGCCAGTCTGTTCACCTGTAGTAGCTGAGCACATCCCGATCCTCCTTCTGCCCCTCCTTGGCATCCTGAGCCAGCTCCCGGATGCTCTTACTGCGGATTTCCTTGCTGCTGTCCCTCCAGAACAGCCACACCTCCTCCTCATCCTCCCCGGCGTCCAGGGCGTTTTCTCCACTCGACACCTCTTCAAATTCAAAGCGGGACAGGACCAGCCTGCAGGAGATGGGGAGGTTACAAGCCACACATCCTTCACAGCTTTCCTCTTAAGGCACTTGTTAAAGTGTACTGGTGAATTACAAAGAACTGATTTTATGGCCTGACCTTTTATTCCTTAATTCTGTGAAGTAAAAGCAGTTAGTCCTTCAGCTGCAGCACTTTCCTACATTAAATCATTGGGGGTTATTATTAAAAGCTTTAGGTTAGAGTGAATTTTGACTATAGCTTTCCATTCAGCCTTAAAAAGGTGAACATCTCAGCTGAAGATAAACAAGTTAAAGATGCTTCTCACTGACTTTCAAAGCCATCTCTCTGCAGGAGAACTGGTTCAAAAATCATTCAACAGACCAGGAAACGATTTGGGAAAGAGAAATATCTAAAAAGAAGTTCTTAGTTCTGCATCCCATAAATACCAACTGGATTAGAACCTCCTCATGCCAAGAGCCAGAGAACAAACCCCAAACCTGAGGGGCAGGAAGGGGTGAGCAGAGAAGGATCAGGTTCTGCTCTGCTGCCAGCTGAGCTCCCTCCAGAGCTGGTGGAGGCCAGAGGAGGGTCAGGCCCACAGGAGCCTGCACACCTTCCCTCAGAGTCTGTCTCCTGTGGATCAAACGTGAGCCATCCAAGCCCACAGGGCTGAGGATGCCCCTGGCAGACGTCTGCTGTCACCAGTCCCCACTTCCCTGGGTTTGAAGGGGACCCCCCACACAATTCCTGCTTCCTCCACACATGCCAGCAGAGTGCTCAGCTCTGCACCACCTGCCTTCTGTTTCACACCAGCAAAACCAGCTCGAGAGGCATCAACTCACTTGGTTTCAATGAGGATGTCTGCGTTGGCTGGATTGAGCACAGCTTTACAGATCAGCTCCTGTGTCACCGGAATAGACTTGTTCATGGAAACGCACAGATCAGAGAGGTAATCCAAAAACCTGGGGGGAAACAGAGCCAGGAGGGTATCAATCACCAGGAGCAATCCACATTCCAAGAAGAAAACAGTCAGAACTCCACTTGAACAGCACAGAGCAGGAGTGCTGCCCGAGGGGGAAGGAATGGGCGAGTGCCAAACAGAATGAACTGGCTGGGCTTCCTTCTGAGCAAGCTGGTGGGTGCAGACTTCCTCAGAAGGGAAATGATGTGTTCCAGAACGCAGCTCTCACCTGGGCTCCCTGTTTTTCCTCACGAGACTCACGAAGGTGTCAATCTCGGCGGCCGTGATGTGCTTCTCCAGGAGCTTGCGGTTGTTGTGCAGCAGGGCGGTGATGGTGTCCTCGGCCAACACGTCGTAGCCAATCTGCTTCTGCATGAAGCCGAACTGCTTGGCAATGTATTCCTTCAGAACACAGGGGGAAGGAGGAAGGGGCTGGGATTAACCCTCAGAGTTTAAAGGGATCAGTAACAGAGCAAGAGGATGTTTGTCAACTCTAATGAGCAAACGGGATTAGATGCAAATTGTTCTGTCGAAAGAAAGCAAGTGACAGACAACTTGAACACCTCCCTCCCTCCTGGACTAGACACCAGCTACCCTTATCTGATGGGAGGTTGGTTTTAATGCATGGCAACAAAAACAGAACGGCCTTAATTCACAAGGCAACTTCCAATGGAGCCTCTAGTCAGAGTGAAGGAAGTCTTGGAACTCATCTGGATGTGACAGTTAGAAATTCTGTTGTCCTCTTAAAT
Source organism: Pitta sordida (assembly GCA_013390025.1). NCBI lineage: Eukaryota > Metazoa > Chordata > Aves > Passeriformes > Pittidae > Pitta > Pitta sordida. The sequence continues at coordinate 607,361 of WEKX01013532.1, read as the reverse complement.
CCCCCTTAGAACCTGCATTATAATCTCTGACAGAGATGAAAAATACTAGATAGAATAAAACTGAGCCAACACAAACCCTCCTGCTGACGGTACAACCACAGCACAGGGTTAAATTAACGGGGTGCAGCAATGCACAATGGTGGCGCCACGGAACACCACAGGCACATTTCCCACCTGGTTCTTCCTGTAATCCTGCTGGGAGTGCCGGAGCACCCTGTAGCAGAGCCTGCAGATGTGCCTGAAGGGCGCGTGGCGCTGGTCCCCGAGCTCCTCCAGCCGCAGCATCGGCCCGTCCCCGCTGTCCGTGAACGGTGCCTGCAGCAGCTTGAAAATCTGCACAAAACCCACACACAGAGCCGGCAGGTAAACTGGCTGCTCTCTGTTTCAAAAGGTACAAAACCCACACACAAACCCGGAAGGTAAACTGGCTGCTCTGTTTCAAAAGGTACAAACCCCACACGCAGAGCCGGCAGGTAAACTGGCTGCTCTCTCAGGTTCAAAAGGCACATCAGAAACACACTGCAGCCACCGGGAGCAGCCTGGACAGAACATGTTGGTCACCTTTACGCAACACCACGTTCTGTAAGATATTTTCTTCTGGCAATGCTGAGCCTCCAGACCACTGCCCAGAGCCTGATGAGAGCTGGCAACTCAAAGGGTCTTTCAGTCTCAATAATTTGGGATGAAAATTTCACAGAACCATAGGATAGTTCAGGTTGAAATCTTAAAGCTCAGCCTGTTCCACCCCCTGCCACTACTCCAAGCTCTAACCTGACCAGGTTCTCTGTCAAATTAACGGGTTGTCTTTTCCAACAACTTTCCTCTTTTAGAGAAAAGCAGAGCCTACCTGCTTTAGAATATTCTGTTCTCTCATCAGCTTCTGCCGCTCTCTGTTGGGTTTAGAAAACACCACTTCGAGCACGTCCTGTCCAGAATTAGTTCCACCAGTGACAAAGTAGACCAAGTCCTCCAACAGTTTGGTGACAGATCTACGGCAAAGCCACAAGTTGTTAACACAAGGCTACAAATTCTGTGTGAAAAGAACAATGCCAGGGTAAATTTACACGCATTTCTAAATGCTAAGTGAAAAATGAGCATGAATTAGAGAGTGGATAAAGCTCAGATGTTTGTAGAGAACTCAAAATTAGGAATTAATGCTCCCCATTGCTGCAGCCTTGAGGTCCAACAGCTGAAGAGCAGCAGTAAGACAACAGCATCACCTCAGGGCAACTCTACTCTTGCCAAGTTCTATTTGGCAGCTCTTGCAATTGTCAGAAACAATAAATTAGGTGATAATCTCTCCCAGGGCCAAATAAAAAGCCCTGGCTGGGGAAGCACACGGGCCCTGCTCTGACACAGGGCTCTGTGCTCTTTCTGTGTGGCCACATTTTCACGGGCACCCTCAGAGGATTTGCAACAAGTCACATGTTGAGCGTTCACAGGATGGATTAGGAATTCCCACACTCAGTTTGCAGGGGTATGCTGGGGATTAGTCCCCAGGCTCACAGCATTTCTCATGCTCTCATTTCACAGAGCACGGGGAGGGCTGGGCAGGCCTGAGAACCTCCACCATGGACACAACAACAACAAACCCATCCATTTCTTAAAATCTCATCAAGGATGAAAACAAATCCCTCTTCCATAACACACACAGACTAAATCTTCAGAGCAACAGTTACTGAGTAAAGGAAAGAAGATTATCTGAAGGCAGTTCTGGTTTCCTTACCTTCTTTCATTCTGGGTTATTGTTCCCTTTTCCAACTTGCCAGCAATGGAACCCAAGACCTTACTGGCATCATTTGCAAAGTCCAAGTCCCGAACCTCTGCAGGTGACACTGGCACTATGGCAAAAGCTTCTTTGTCCTCCTTCACTGGAGAGGTACCAATCTAAAACCCAGGCAAGCTTTATCACCAAACCAGAAGGCAGAAACAAAGCAGGGCTTCACATCCTCTGGGACAACAGAACAGGAGACAAGCCACGCTCTGCTTAGGCAGCGTGACAGAGCTGCTGGAGCCAAGCTTTGAGAACAACTACAGCTCTGTGCAAGCTCAAAGCTGCTCCTGAACCCAGAGAAACAGCAGCTGAGATGGCAAAACACTGCTGTGAACAGCGGAGAAACACCCTCCTCGTGATGGCCGTTGTGGAGCAGGAACTGTAAATACCACCAAAGTCAGCCTCCAAAATCAAATATTTCACATGGGCACTGGTCTCTACTGCCATGTGTTTGTGTGTGACACACCCAGCAGTTCCAGGGGCTGGAACTCCTGCCAGGATTGCTTTTGTGGAAACACAGGAATCAAAGGATGTCTTACACAACGTAACAGGACTTACTTTGAGCATCACAGGTTTCTCCTCCTCTTTATCAATTGGGATATTGGTGCTGTGGACCCAAGTGTTGGTGCAAAGGTGCCTGAGCCTGACATAGGAGTTCCTGAAAGAAAGTCAAGAGTTCCAGGGCATGAGTCACCTTCCAGCCAGGAAATCTTCACTTTGTTTGCGTTGTGAGATGTTGGCAGGAACAAGTGGAAAAGGAGAGTCATCTCCATCCCTGCTGCACACCAGCGCACGAATAACATTCTTCTTGCCTCAGTTCATCCTACAAATTCTCAGGAATTTACAGGGAAACCTTAGGAGTCCCAGCTTGTCCCATGGTAAGGAAGTCACTTAATCTCAACTTCTTCATTTGTAAAATAATGTTCGCATTATAAATAATCTGTAAAATACTTGGAAGTCAACTGTAAAGTACTAAAGTGAAAATTCAGGGGTTGAAATTGTCAAAGTTTTCCTTCATTTCTTTCAGACAGCTTCTGTGCAGTTCTGCTTATCATTCTTTGTTACAAGGATTTAACAGGCAGTAAGTTCGTTAAAGGAGGACTCTCCTACCTGGAGAAAGACAGTGATAAAGAAGATGGAAAAGGAAAAGATATCTAACCCATTTGGAATGGAATTCCTGTGCACTCAGCTGCTGTAATAAAGGACTGCTTGCTTTCTAACACTCACTGCCAGGGGGTTCTTTTCTGGCCTTTTTCAGCAACACAGGCATTTTCTAAGTATTCTTCCAACAATTTGAGGAAGAATGTCATTCCAAAGGATAAGAGGAGAGCAGCATGGGGCAGCTCTGCCTTCCCCAAAGGTCCCCAAGCTCCAGAGCAGCCCCAGCTGTGCTTGTCGTGGGAACATACCTGGGGACGAGGCTGTCTCCTCCTCGCAGGGTGGTGGGGTCCAGCTCGAAGATGGAGGAGATGTCGTTGCCCTCGGGCACGGACACCAGGGAATAGGCCATCCTGTCCTGAGTGCCGTGCAGGCCGCGCCGGGCTGCATCCTGCTCGGGGTCCAGCTGGGAACAAACCACCCCCATCAGGCCCAGCACCAGGACACCAGTGCAACAGTCACTCCCTGCTCTCCCTGCTGGAACTGCTCCATCCTCCTGGCCCACGGCAAATCCCACACCACTGGGGGCACCTCTTGTAGGACCAGGCCCCTCCCCAAGCCACTCACCCCACAAGGAAATCCCACACCACAGAGTTCATGTCTTCTAGGACCAGACCTCCCAGTCACCCACCCCACACACGAGGAACTACTGACTGGTTTCTGCTGAGATCCCCACCCCTGACACCACAAGCCCTCAAAACACACTCAACACATCACAATTAGCACTTTAACGAAGTAATTAGCTAGCTGTTGGCTATAAAAATCAGCCACACAATGTACCAACAAGTCTTGCTGGGAAATAATCAACTTCAGCAGCAGAACTGGGACTGTCAATGCCAGGCAAGAGAAACAAAAGCTAATCAAGGGGTTGGACGTCTTGCTGTTCATGCTACAGCTTGTGGAGCTCTTACACGAGCCATGGCATCAGGAGGATCTTCACTCCCAAGGTGCTGGCAAATCACCAGCCTCCTTCAGCACAGACACTGACAACAACTGGCTAAAACCCTGGGGTTTCACATGAAAGGACAAAAGGGGAGGGAAAAAATGAAGTCGAACTGAGAAAAAGGAACAACAACTTTGCCCAGAACCTTTCTGAGGGAACTCCCAGTTCTCACTGGTCCATGAGGTCTGGCACAGAGGAGCCTGTGTACAGCACCCCAATCCTGGAAGGAATGTTCAAGGCCATTTATCAGCTTCCCTGTGGTGGTGGCACCCAGAGGAGTCAGCACTAATCACCTGTGTCTCCTGCTCCTGGTGTAAGGCACTGCACTCCTGAAATGTATGGAAAAGTGTTGCTTGTGCCTCAGGACGCTCTGAATTTAACATATCTGCAGTCAGTGAACTTGGCTGCACAGCAGCGACATTTAAAGCCTGATTTTGCACATCAGAACAGGCAGTTATCTGCATGGAACAGAAATACACTTTGGGAGGGTGCCTTCAAGGCAAGAAGCAACTCAGAGTCCATCTGGAGGCTTCACACCGGGAGGAACTCGCTCACTTGGAATGAATCCTCCCAATTTCAGCTGTCTCCCTCCTCCCTACAGCACAGTAAGGAACACAGCTGCTCTGCAGTCACACTTGGGACTCAGGAGACAACCGGTCACTCAGTGAAACTGTGGCAAGGCCGAAGGTGAGCAGTAAATCACAAAGTAGGAAATGGGGCAATTCAGGGAGCACTGAGACTTCAGCCCCAAAGCAAGAACAGCAGCTCCCTTTGCTGCCCAAAGGCACAGCTGGCACCTCACCTGTGCCCACGTAAAGCCCTTCTTGTACAGCTCACTGAGGGATGAGGAGAATCCAACAATGAACCAGAGCTGTGCACAGAAACCCTGCACACACCTCACACCTGGGTCGAGCTGCAGTTTGGATAAAGCAGCCCACAGCCTCCTGCCACCAGGGCATGGGAAAGGATGTGGTGATTTAGTGTCAGAACTGAATTCTGGGCTCCAGAGCCTGTTCTTCTTGGTCTGTCTTTGCCATCTAGTGGTAAAGAGACAGAGCTCAGAGTGCTTTAGTTATCACTGCACACCACAGGAGGATGGATGTCTCCCTGGAAGGCCTCAGCACTGATTAACAACTTTCAACAATTAACCCAACAAAACGTCCCCATACCGGACTCCCCCCACATCCCCCCCAGACAATAGCTATGGGTTTGTTCATCTTTTCAGGATGTTTACTGCAGCTGAGCTGCCAAATGCCACTAATCAGGATAACAGCTCAATATCTGGGGGCAAGGGAAGCTTTTTAATGGCCAGGCTACAATGACAAATCCTTTTAGTGGGAAAAATCCGCCCTGCAGGATTTCAGAGCACCACATTCATCTCTCAAAAAGGGGAAGAGTAGCTCTCTATCATCTCCAAATGGAGCAAATCTCCCATAATACAGGATAAAAGACCAAGGAAGCTGCATAAGCCTATAAAGTAAATAAACATCATCCACAGTGGAAAGTGCTGTTCCATTTTTCCCTGTTTTCAGCCACTGAGGCAATGCTGCTTCCCTTTGACACCGAAGAGAAGCTTCTATTAACACAAAACATCACACACTTCATCTCTGACACAACAACACAGACTTGCTTTCAGGGCAAAATCAGAGGAATGGCACAGAAATCACCATCACTCCTGCTCTCCAGACCCGTGATCCTGCTTTCCAGTGACAAGATACAACCAGAGGGAACTTGTTTGTCAAACAAGGAGGTCGGACAAGTGACAGGCAGAGCACTGTGGGACATCCCCCCTCAGGGACACTTGTCACCAGGAGCAACTTGCTCTTCAGACCCAGCCACCACAGTGCTTCAAGGAAACAGAGGTTTGAGAGACAGAAGACAGAACAAGAGATGCCACAAAGGGGGGGAGGCAAGAAGGGGCTCAGGTAATGTGTGAATTCAGCTCCAAGTGCACCGCTCTCCTCTAAAGCTTAATCCAGTTGATCTGGAGAGGTCTAAAAAGATTCAGAGCCTTGTCAGGATTTAGTTCCCTCACTAACCAAGGCTGGCCCAGCTCTGCAGTGCCCAGGGCAGCGCTGGGCCCGTGCCAAGCCCTCCTCCATCAGGGGCAAGGTTGTACTCTTGCCCATACTTACTGAGGATTGACACTCCAGGTCATCTTCCTCATAGTCAGGGTTTACCTGATGAAACAGAACCACAGGCACGTCAAAACTCCAGCAGAGGTGGAAGTGGGAAACAACCTGAGCACCAGCTAAACTCACGTTGGGAACAATGCCTGGCAGTGCCACAGCTCCTGCAGGCACACAGGACACCCTGCTCAAACCCAGCTCAGCTCAGCAGCCTGCTCTCTGCCCAAAAAGTCGCTGTTAAATCATCTTCAAACATGCACAGAGATTTATCTCCTGCAGGAGCAAGACTACAGAGTTAACAAGTTTATGTTTAGGGTTTTTTTTAAAATTCCAAGTCGAATTTCCTACTAATAGTTACTGGCTGGGCAGAAATCTCCTGGAACAAACACTATCCTAATCAGGGATCAGGTGAGCAAGCTCCTCTGGTGTTCTCTTGCATGATGCAAGACCATGTTTTTCTTTTGGCTGATTAGAAACTCCCAGATTTACTGGAAAAGCTCCGCACTGGATCACCACTGAAAAGGATTTACAAGTGTGCATGTGACAAAGTGCTGCTGGTTTTCCAATCTGCTTATCAGATGAGTATAAAATGGGGTATTTATCTGAGGTTCTTTTAAAAGACTGGTGTGCAGTCTGTGTTTTGATTTTACACGCAGTTCTACAGTTCTGCACAAAAATCAGTGACTCAAGAGAAATTACCAACAGTTGAATTCCTTTTCCCCCAAAGGCTCTCAGCCATTTACCATTTATTCATCTGTTAATAAAGTCATCTTGATTCTACTGCCCACATGACAGGATCCTATTTAGTGTCTATTCTTTGCAGGAGAAGTTATTGCCTCTAGAATTCACAAAAAAACAAGTGCCAACAGCTCCAGACTGCCCCAAACCAAGGAATTCTTTCAGGTGCCTGATCTCATTACCTATGTTTAACCCCAGTGACCCCAACACTCCTGCCCTCCCCAGGGGCAGTTTCAGGGCAGGAAATGACAGACAGAAGGTGTCAGAGGAAGGAAAGGCAGCGACAGGGAGGGCAGGGCCCCCCAGCCCCTACCTCTGCTGCCAGGTAGTGCCCCGTAGCCAGGTGCTTGAACCTGAACAGGCTGTTCCAGTAGCCAGCCCCGCCTCGACAGGGATCGTGCTGCACCACCTGCAGAGAAAAGGCATGGAAAAGTTCACCTCGACTCAGGAACTGCACCAGGATTGTGGTGTGAGGTGGCAGAGAAGAAACTCAAGAAGGTGCTTTGTATCTACAGGAGTTGCCAGGTCTTGAAACTAACTTCCTAAAGCAACAAATCCTTGTTTGGTTGAACTGGTTTTCAGCTGTCAAAGGGGATGAGGGAGGACATCTGGGAATATTTCATCCCTATCCCAGCTATGGTGACTGCACCATCTCCCACTGGTGACTGCACACCCAGACTGATGTGCTGTAACACAGGAATGGGAATTACAGGCACAGGCTTTCACTGCAAATACAGCAGAAGCCCAATGCCAAAGCAGGTCTTTGTACAAAAGATATAAACACCACTTATCCATCATTATCATTAATGTTTTGGATTCTTACATGCAGTCAACATCTAAAACCATAAACTCTAATAATACCAATAGACTGAGGGTATTTTAAGAAGCCAGTGATGACCAAGGTGTTAGTCACCCTGTTTAAAAGCCAAATAAAGAAAAAAATAGGCAGTTCAGACAGAGTAGCAAAGGGCTGCAGTCTCCTATCAAATGAGGATATGCATAATCACATTATTCCATGCCAAAAATAGAGCATTCAGCACACTCAGCAGGACAGTGGAAACTACAAGCTGGTGTTAAATTCAGTGGCTGGTAAGAAAATAACTTCAGAGAAGCTTCTCTGTCCCCCTTTTCTGACTTGTCAAGCACCTGAGCTCCACTGTGACCGTGCACAGAAAGCACAGGCACTGAAGCAATGTCCATCTGAAATCCTACCACCGGGAAGACTTTTACCCACAAAAGAAACCCAGACACGGTGCTTTTGAACAGGAGCACGGATTGTTCCTCCCCAGCCTCACCTCCACCTCCCACAGGGCCTTGGAGCTGGTGGCAGAGGTGGCCGACTGCCTTCCCGTGGTCCTGAGGAACACGTGCTGCTTCTTCCTGTGCTCATCACACGTCAGGAACTTCTCCTGCTCGGCGTGGAACAGCCTCACCACGTCCCCCTGCCAAAGGGACAGGCACAGGGTGAGCGCGGGCAGCCCCCCAGGGAAGGGGTCAGGCATGCAGAGCTCTGGGTCTCACCCCTTTAAGGATGTCGTCCTTGTTGTCGCTCCATTTCATGAAGAGGACGATTTTCCAGCTGGTGTTGCAGTTCACTGAGTTCACCTAAGGGGAGAACTGACACCATCACTCTCGCTGCCTTGTGCCTGCACTGTCCCACTTGCCAGACCATTTTCCCCAGAATCCTGCAGATCTGGCTGCTCTGGACAAGGAAAGTCCTTTCTGGATCTACTCCAGAACAATGAACTTCGGAGCCGACCTGCTGGAAGTCACCTGCTACACATCACTGGCTCACAATGAGGTTTTCCTTTCAAATCTAAAGTTGTGGCCCAGAGACCAAACTCAAACCTCTGCTTGCCCCCACAGACTTCCCCTGAGTCACTGATTCCCGGGATAACCATTCCTAATCCCTGTCACAGGTACCAACCAACCTGCTGGTTCTCACAGAACAAGTGCAGGCAGCTCAGCTGACGCACAGAGAGGTTTGCAGAGCTGCTCCAATGCCCCCCTTACCTCATTGCAGCCCGGGTTATCCACGAGCTGATGGCTGCTGGCGTGGAGAGGCTGCCCAGCATTGACAGGATTCAGCACCACTTTGTCCCCAATGACAACCTGGAGAGAAGTGCAGCATCAGGCAGAAGTTTGCACACCGAGAAAACACTTTTTCTTCATTTTTTTTTAATGGAAGTGATGGGAGGAAATCACCTTCCTGCACTGTGGAGAACTGCCAGTCTGAGCACTCCACCAGGATTGTGCTGGGTTGAGGATTTAGCTCCCCATCCTCAGTCACTGAGGCACAGCACCCCTGTGATACTGGACTCAGCAGCCTGAGTTCTGGTGCAGATGGAGCTACAGGATAAATTATTGCTCCTTGCTAAAGCTCACTGTGTTCAGGTGCCTAAACCCCAGAGCACACTGACACTTGGCACCTCCTGGTTTCAGGCAAATAATACACCTGAATGACGCAGATTTGTTTGGGAAAAAAAAAGATATTAAGAGATTAAAATGGCAATGCATTTAATCAGTACCATTTTTTCCAGATTTCCCACAAACAGGAGCATTTGACTTCCTCATTACCTCATCCCTCACATCCGAAGCGATGATGAATTATGATTCTGAACTGACAGCACTGAAAAATCAAGATGCTAATTATTCCCTCCAAACCTCCTGAAGGAGCTCAACATTTCCTACCATGTTGAATCGGGCAGGAATTGTGCAAGGCCAGCCTAATTAGGTCCCTTATTCCCTCCCATGTTAGATCACTCCACGTTTCCAAAATACAGGTTACCATGGCAATTTTCCTCCCCCTCATGACAGCGGAGGGGAAAAAAGGTTGTTCCTGCATCCTCACACACCGGGAGAGCTGTGCATTTCATTAATGGCAAGGCAGGGCTCCCAGGCCCAGCCTGTGCCCAAGGACACTCACACTGTCTCCGATGGAGCGCAGCTTGTAGAAGGGCTGGATGTAGAACCAGGAGCCTTCGTTTCCAGCTTCATCCAAGGTCACCCTCATGGCATTCTTCTCTAGCAGGGCTGGAAGCCTCTTATTTACTGTTAAGTATTTGTTACTTTTTAAGTGAAGCAGCTAGAATAAGAATCAGAGTTCAGTTCTAAGAATGCTCATCTTCCTCCCCTCAGTAAACCGAGCGTGCACACGACAGCCACGATCCCATGCAGGAGTTAAATTATACACAAACACTGATGGATTCATGCACAATTCCACTCACAGACAGTCCTACAGCACAAAACATCACCAGTTAATCCAGCTGTCCCTTCCCCAGCAAATACAACACACACACACACGTCCTCATCACTTTACAACAACCAGTTTAAACCCAGGACCAAGACTCACGAAATGCTGGGGACTGTCTCCCCCCTTGCTTTGCTTGGTCTCATTTAACAGAAAATGTAACTATTACTATTGATTTCTCTCCTCTGTGCCAATTTATCCCTGGATATGTCAACACATCCCAAGCCTCTGGCAAAACTGAGGATTCTCCTCCATGGATTCCACAAATTCCAACTCCACCGAGCAGGGAATCTTGAACAAAACACTCTCAAGGTCTGCACAGACATTCAGGCCAACTGGATCCCACTCCCATACTGGATGGCAGCTCCCACAGCCTACCTGGATCACGTTCCCATACTGGATGACTGTTCCCAGCAGTTTCCTGTTCTCAGTTTCGTTCTGCTTCTTTTCCAAATCCGCCGCGTGCTGGAATTAAGGGAGAATAATTAATTCAACTGCCTGAGTTGTATAAAGGGGTGGTCAAACCCCTGAGGATCTCTGGGGGCATTTCAAACAACTGCAAAACCCCAGTTTCCTCCAGCCAGAAATTCCATATTCCTTTCTACAGACCTCTACACAAATTGAAAGGAAAGAACCTCAACTTTGATTCTTTATTTTCCTTTGCCAACTCTTCTCCAGCCTTTTTATGGAGGCCAATCCCTGTGCAGCAGGATCACTGAGAAGATGTACAAATGACCACTGGATACCTGAATTCCCAACTCCCTGAGGCTGATGGACACTCTGTGCCACAGCTGAGCATCCCAGCATCCCACTAACAGGGAAAGCCCCCACAAAAGGGAATGATTATAAGGATACACAGTTTTAGGGGTATTTTGACAGTTTTCTCATCACAACTTTCTGTGCTTGACTTCCAAATATTCTGTCAAGAAAGGATTTCTTCAAGACACCAAATCCCTCTGAACTACCAGCAATCACAGATAAATGTGGCAGGCACAGGTTAATCTATTATGAACAAGGAAATACATTCTGTGCAAACACGATTAGGATGCGGGACACACTTCCCGAGCACACCCCAAACCCTCACAACCACTCCTGAAGATCCATTTCTCTGGCCACTAGATGTCAGCTCCTCAAGCAGCACCGAGGTGGGACTGGGGAGAGACAAGTGTCCCAGATTTTAAATCCCTTAAATGGCATTAACTTAAAATAACCTGACCTCAGCATGGAGCGCTCCGTGGCACACGAGAAATTCCACCAGCAGACAAACACAAGCCAAAAAAGGCAAGTGACAATGAGTCCATCTTGCATCATGCACTGCTTTGGAAACTCGGGGCACTGATAAATCTCACCCTGTGCAGAGCCCACAGCTGGGAGCACAGGGGTTAGTGCATCCCATGTGCCAACAGATGGCAAAGGTGACATGTGCACACACGTGACAGACAGAAAACCAAGTTTTGATAGGAGTGATGTACATGGGACCCAATTATTTTCCAGCCCCAGGCCACTCAGGCCTGATTGGGCCCATCAGCCTTTATGTCAGAGTGATGACGATTAAATTATCCCCAACAAAAGTGTAAAGCATCCAAACCCTTTTCACCACATCAAGCAGCTCAAGGTGGGACCTTTCTGTGCAAACATCACTCAGCTGGGGCTAACCCTGGACAAATCTAACCCTGTACTGCCAGGACACTCCAGACCCCAAACACCCGCACTGGGATGTCCTGAGGGAAGAGAAGACAACTCCTGGTTAACCCAGAGCAATGCCAAAGCCTTTTTCCTCTGCACGATGGAGTATTTCAATCATAATTTATCTTACAATCCATGAACTCTCCCCTTTCCTTACACACCAAAATCCCACAGGATGCTGCCACACCTACTTTATCACCATGAGAAGCACAGCCCAGGTGCCACAGCCAGTACCCAAAGAGCTCTGCCCTCACCAAACTCACACCCCTGGGCCATAAAACTGTGTGAACCCCACAGTGGGTGTGTGTGAAGTGCAGGAGCAGGGCTGACATGTGGCAGCCAGCAAGTGACATTCTCCTACTGGGCCATTCCCTACAATGAGCTGAATATAGGCTTAAAGGGGCTAAAAATACTCCCAATTGTAATTTTCACATGAGGTACTCCAGCTATGCAATTTTAACATAAACATGGAGTTTATTTAACTCCAAAGTCAACAGATGGTATTTAAGTTAAGTTGGCTTTTTTTTTTATATAGGCACTCTAAAAACAGCAATCAACTGCCTTACTGAGTTTTCAGCTGCTGAATGTCAACATTTTACCCAGAAAATATTAAATACTGCAAGTTAATATGGAAGGAGAGGCTGTCTGGTCTGCTAATTACTCATAATTACCCATCAACCTTTCGATGGATTAACAGCAGCTACGTTTGAGGAATCCCCATGGATTGATCAGACCAGAAGCTCTCGATTTCCAACGTGGAGGCACAATCCCTGAGAATTCCCTGTGCAGCTGTTCCAAGGGTCCCACTCCCAGCCTGTTGCCACCCAAAACACCCACAACATTTAGCACAACGTTAGTGACAAGAGCTTCAAGGGCTCTAAACCAGCAGACACCAGAGCTGGGGGACACAGGCGCTGAGGGGCATTTTGTCATGAACATCTCCAGAGGACTCTTGTACCCTCACGTTCTCTCCTGGTGCCTCAGGGTGATCAGAGATCCCGGTTTCCCTCAGGATGGGCGCCCGTGCTGCTGAGGGAGCTGAGGGCCAGGTTCCCTCAGGATGGGCACCGGTGCTGCTGAGGGCCAGGTTCCCTCAGGATGGGCACCGGTGCTGCTGAGGGCCAGGTTCCCTCAGGATGGGCGCCGGTGCTGCTGAGGGGGCACACTCAGGGGCAGTTTGAGGGAGCTGAGGGGGCACACTCAGGGGCAGTTTGAGGGAGCTGAGGGGGCACACTCAGGGGCAGTTTGAGGGAGCTGAGGGGGCACACTCAGGGGCAGTTTGAGGGTGCTGAGGGGGGACACTCACGTGCAGTTTGTTGAGCAGCACGGCGTCCGTGGTGCTGTTGGCTCCGGGCTTTGCCGCTTTCCAGAACTGCTTCTGAGCCGAGTAGCGGTTCATGGGACACAGCTTGAACAGGCAGTCTGGGGGAACAGGGGAGGAACACAAAGATGGCTTCAGACATTTGGAGTTATCTGGATTTTATGCTGCCAACGCTGTCTGAGTATTCCAGCGGCAAGGAGGAATTTATAAACAAATTCCATAAAGCTCTTGATCAGACAAATGCTTTTTTTGAGCGGCCGGAATGTTGCCCCATGAATGATAAAAACGAACTGCTGCCAACGTCTGAGGCAAGATCAGGAAATTTATAACTTGTCCCGGTCAAAAGCGGTACCAGACTAAAAGGGGAACACGTCCCAGAGCTTTCCCAGGCAAACAGATTTGTTTTAGGCACTTTCAGCTCGGAGTTTTTGTACTTCAGCAGGTACACAATGTCAGCCTGGGGGGCTTGGGTGTGGGTTCTTTTGTTGCTGTTGTCATCTGTTTAGTTTTTAAATCTAATCCCTTCTATTTCCAGGGAAAACAGAGCAAAATTAAATCAGACAAACCTGTCTAATCAAGTGACAGCAGCACAAAATGCCCCCAATAAAGAACCTGCACAACACTGCTCGAGGTAACAAACCCCTCACACATCAGGCTCCATACTCAGCCCCCCGACAGCCTATTTAACATTCTGCCCAGCAAAAGCCAGGAATCACAGCTCATTAGTCTTATTAAAAATACATTTCTGTATTAGGGATGTTAACTTATCAGTAATAAACCCAAATGAGGTGCAGTGACTGTTTTTTATCTCCTCTGTCACTAAGCAACGGAACACGCAAAAAATAAATTCAGCTATTCAAAGGCAGCGCCTGAAGTAGCAGCTCAGGAGTTCAAACCAAGTGCCAAAAGAGCCAGGAGGCTGTTCCCAGCCTCTCCTGCAATGACATGGGTGCAACACTAACTCCCAGGGCCTTGCTCCAGGCTCCTGGTGTATCCCCACAGACAATGTGGGAAGCAGGAAGGTGAGGAGAGACCAGCCCAGGGGTCTGTGTTCACTGCCTGGAAAGCAAAGCTGCTCATGTTCTGCCTTGTTAATGGACACTCTGGATTCACATCACTCCAAGGGGGGAAAATCTAATAAAGACAAGTCATCTCAGCTCTGCCAGAGGCTGAAGTTGCTGAAGGGGCTGAGATAGACCTTGGCAGTTTTACCTCAGGACACTGTCACTCTTGTCATGCCTTTCCTAAAAAGCCCCATTTGATGTCTAAACCATCCTCAAACCACCATCAGAGCACAGCAGCAACAAACACCTTTCACAGAATCTGACTGGTTACGGATCAAGGGGATCTTAAATCCCTTCCGGTGCCACCCCTGCCATGGGCAGGACACCTCCCACTGTCCAAGACTGCTCCAGCCTGGCCTTGGACACTTCCAGGGATCCAGGGGCAGCCACAGCTGCTCTGGGCACCCTGTGCCAGGGCCTCCCCACCCTCACAGCAGGATGGGCTTCACAGTCTGTCCTTAAAACTCAACCCCTCCTAACAGGATGGATGAAGCACCAGGGACAGGTTATCGTTTGATCTCAGAATAAGCCACCAGCTCTCAAATGAGCTCATCAGCCTGTCCCAAACCAGCAGAGAGACTTCCAGCTCAGCTGCTGCCCAGTACAGCACCCACACACCAGTGCCCTGCCCAGCACACCAGCAAAGACAGGGCAGCACCAGGTCTGGCACCAGAGTGGCATTAGGGAAGGGGAAAGAGCTGAGGGCACGAGGAAGGAGATGGAATTCCACCTCTCCAGAAACACTCACCTCCACTCTGTCACCACCACCCTAAAGCTTGTGATCAGCCACGAAAAGTGCAAACCACACTTTCCAGGTTTGCTCTCTTTAACGTTTCTTCCATTTACATAAAGATGATTCACAGAGATTGAAAGCACAGCAGAGATTCAAAAAGCCACTGCGGGCTGGCACTTCAAGCTAAGGCTGCATTGTAAGCAACACACCAGTTATAAAATCTTCTATTTTTGCTTAAACCATCAGTTCACACAATGACAGCAATTAACACACAGAACTGCAGAGAAGAATTAATTGTATGCTACATTTAGTCACAGTGCACTTCTTTCCACCCTTTTCAGTCAAGAAAGTTGTCAAGTTAAGCCTAACTCCTAAATTGTTAATGTAAGCAGCCCCCTCTCCTCCCTCAAGCACTGGAAGAGGTCGACAAGAGTTTGACCTTGTCCAATGCAAGAAGGGAAAACACAACACATTTTTCTTTGGTTTCCATCCTAGTTACAAAGCTACACATCTAAAACAAACAATGAAAAGCATCCAGTACTTTTATTTCCAGTATTTGTTCTATGAAACCTATTTCTGAAGTGGTTGGGAAGTTAAACTTGGCCTTATTCACTTTAATGTGGCCACCAAGGGTTGGTTAGCACTGAATGTATTGCACCACGATTCAAACTATGTGAACTCCAGGGTCAAACTACGTGAACTTTCTGGCCAGAAGACTTTCAGATGTCCACATCCCATGGGTTTGTGTGTCTAGAAAATCAAGGAGGTGCCACCTGAGGCAAGGATCTGCAACCCACAGTTGTGGTGACTGTAAGACAAACCCACTCTTCCTCATGGAATTCAGGTCCAAGATCCAAAATGAAACCCAAACCATCATCTCTCTGCCCCAATCAGCAGCTTTGGCCACATAGGAAAGGTGATAAATACAGCAATTACTGCACAGTAACGATATCTTTTTATAGACTGTTTGTTGAATATTAACCAAGGAATGCATTTTCCTTTCAGATCTTCACGATATCCAGTGAAAAAAATGGCAGAATTGCACAACCACCAAGTCTAAAAATAAAACACCACGTCACTGTTGATGAAATAATGATACATCAAGCCTGAACATCCAACAAAGGTCCTGCAGGAAAAAGGGATTGCATAATCCTACACCACCCCATCAGGATGATGAATGCTATCCGAGCACAAATTAAATGTGCATTTCAATGCTTCCCAGTTAAATCCTGCTGCTCCTCCGGGTGAAATAAAGCAAGAGTGAGATGTAATGGCACCACGTGAGGGATTAGAGCTCTCCCTGTTGGGACACAGGCCCCACGTGGGCCTCTGCCACCTGCAGCTCATGGAAATGTCACCAGCAGCTCAGAGGAACAGTCCAGCTCAAGGACAATGGGAACTCCAGAAAACCACGTGTTCTGAAGCATTCGAGGGTTCAATGCAAAGGGAAACCTGCCAGCAACATTATTCCAACTGCAATTCCTTCTACCTCAGGATTTTCACTCTCTCTTCTCCCTTCTCTCATGCCAGACCTTGCTCCTCTCCTACTCAGCACACGCTCTGAACTTACAATCCTTCCTGCCAGTCCAGCTTTGCCTTCAGAGAGTTTTCCAACTGTTGGGGGGCATTACATCCATTCTGTCCTTGGTATCCAAGGGCAGCTCAGAAAAGCTTCCTCAAAAACACCTTCCACAGAAGGGCAAAGAATCCCAGAATGATTTGGGTTGGAAAGACCTCAAAGCCCATCCAGTGCCACCCCTGCCATGGGCAGGGACACCTTCCACTGTCCCAGGCTGCTCCAACCTGCCCTTGGACACTTCCAGGGATCCAGGGGCAGCCACAGCTGCTCTGGGCACCCTGTGCCAGGGCCTGCCCACCCTCCCAGCCAGGAATTCCTCCCCAATATCCCATCCATCCCTGCCCTGTGACAGTTTGAATCCATCCCCTTGGTAAATACTCTCTTCCCCCTCAGGTGCCACCCTTGCTCCTGCCCAGTTTTGGGCCCAGAGCCCCATTTCCCTGGATGATCTGGAGCACTTTCAGGCCCAGCCAGGCTGGTTGTGTAATCCACCACTCATCATTTTTTCCAAGTCTCCACTGCCTATTTTAAGCATTTAGCAGAGAAAGTCTTCCCCAACTTTTCTGCAGTTGGAGGGAAGCAGGAACCAAACGCTTGGTTGGCAACAAAAAGGTGCGTCAGTATTTCGGTTTTTAAACCCAGACTCTCCAAAATGCCAACTGCAGAAAGGTAAGAACCAAGAAAAATTACTCGCCCTCACAAAAATCATACTTTAGGGCGCTTTGAAATGAGGGAAATCTATGAAGATGAAGACCTTTAAGTAAGTCACTTACAAATCCACTGAATATTTAACACCAACACAGCTGTTTCTTCGTTACTTGGAAAAAACCACAACTCCTTTTTGCACAGCAATACTAAAATTAAAAGAAGATTAGCAATTCCCCGTTGGAATTTAGCAGTTTCTCTTCAGACTTTTCTATACTTAGGTGCCTGATATTTCCCCAAGGCCAAAGTCTGCTCAAAGGAGAGAATAAATATACAGAGAGTATCTTTCTTTTTTATTTTAAACATGAAGGGCTGGCTGCAATGAAGGAGTAACATGGCTGGTAATGACAGAAACACTCAAACAGAGTTCTCAACTTTACATTAGTGAAATTGCCCAGCTTTAATACACTCACAAGGATGAAGAGGTTGTTTATTATTTAAAGGCAAAATGAAGACCTCTCCTGTGCTTCAATGCAGTATTTTCATGCAGGAGGCCCAGAGGATAATACAAAGGGCCTGTGTTCAATCACAGGCAAGTCTCACCTCCCCAGAAGGCCCTGGATTACTCCCATCATCTATTTCTATACTTGTTCCTTCTGAGATTTGAAATTAATAGATGACAGCCGAAGAGGTTCAAAGAATAAAGAACAAAAGCGGCTGCAGAAATGTGTTGATTATTAATCATCCCTGCATTTCCATGAAGAGGGAGGAAAAAAGGAGCCTGATCCTACTGAAACGAGTCTTTGTGATGAGAAGACATCCCTTCATTTCCAATCTGCAGCACTGAGGCTTTGCTGGGAGCTCAGGGATGCTGGCAGGATCCCTGCACACCCAGCCTGGGGGAAACACCAGTGTCCAAACATTCCAGGAGTGGGGGAAACTGAGGCACAGATGGGGAGGGCTGGGATGGAACCCAGAGCAGCTGTGGCTGCCCCAGCCCTGAAGGCTCCAAGGCCAGCTTGGAGGTGTCCCTGGGCTGACCTGGGTGATCTCTAAGGACCCTCCAAACCCAAACCACCTTGGGATTCCACTCCAAAGATCCCAGGGCAATCACAACCCAATCACTCGGGATTCAAAGGCTGGACTAATTACAGGACAGAATTTATTAGAGGTTTGTGCTGTGGTGACGCCTGTTACGTCCCTGCTGTGCTGCTGCATCTTGGTGTTTCAAGGGCTTTCAGTGCTTTGCTTTTTAAAGCAGAATAAAAGGAGGAAAATCACCTCTGCAACCAGCATTTAAATACAGAGCGTGCACCATTTGTGATCTAAATATATTTTAATTTTTATGTTAAAATAACCACCCTCAATTCCCATCTGCGAGACACGAGGGTAACCACCCTCCTGCATTATATTCATTTATGCAAAGTCTCACCAATGGGAATTGCTGCTTCATTTGTTCGAGCTGTAACAACACAGGAAATCGTGTAATTGTTATTAACTTGGGGCTGAGGTATCAAACCAAAGGGAGACAGAGAGAAAGATAACAGACCTGAGAGCTGGACGTGGAATATTACACCCCCACCACCACAATGCCCAGAGACCTCCCCAGACACTCACTTGAGAAATGCCCCTTTCAGTCACCCAAAGAGTTCAGGATACACCAGTGTTTGTTTTATTTCTCCACGTAACCTCTTTGGTCTCCTTCAAAAACAAAACTGCTACTCCAAGAGAGAGAAATATTTAGACACTGGATACACAGGCAGCTCCAAAAGGAAACATTTGCAGGAAAAGACCAGATGCTTTTTTTCTGTCTCTGGTACTGAGGGCAGATGCTGCATGAAAACACAAAGCCAGGAGGGAGGGCACCACTAGGTGAAAGGGAAAAACCCACTGATTTAAGTACAGCATATCCCATTTGGCATCCAGGTACCACCAGCCCCTCTTCAGAACGATGGATAAAGGTGTCCATGGAAGGAATGGCCTCAGAGAAAGCTGTCAAGGACAGTAAATGCTCCAGGTACCTTTGGAGTGTTAAGGAACAGCCTAATTTACGGACACAATGGATCACTAAAGCCAAGAGAAGCTACTTAAGAATAATCCTCCCATCCTGAAGGCATCGAGATGGCTCCTGTCTAGTAACAAACACAAGACTGAAAAAACCCTCTTCATGTTGAGGAGAAGAGAAAAGAGAAGGAAAAACAACCCTCACAAGAGGAGTTCACATCTTCACAAGCTGATTTGGGCGAATCCAGGACCCCAGGAAAGCTGCTGCTCCCAGTGAGAGTTTTCACTGGTCCAGCACAAAAAGCAACCCTGGAACCAGAGGCAAACTCAAAGCCAAGCCCTCCTCTCTTCCACAAGCCCTGACAACCAACTTTTACACACCGTAAGGAGCAGGATTTATACTTCATGCAAAGGAAATTCAGCAAGGCCATGTGTGTAAGAGCTGCAGGAGCAGCTTCAAGGAAACTTGTGGCCTCAGCCTTTGGATCCTGGGCTCAGGGAGCCACCCCCCATCTCCCTCTGCAGTTCCCATGACAAACCTCCCTGTGAGGCACCAGAACACAATTACCAGGACAGGAACCCTGGGACATTCCTGCTCAAAAATCTTTGGGCCTTTTCACTGTACATATCCATTTTCCAGCCAAATTTAATTTCATTTTGGCTGCACACCCCTTGAGTTTGTTTTTCACATTTGCTTCTTCACTTGTTCCTGCTTTTCCAGATTGAAGTTCCTGCTGAAAGCAGGGCAGGAAGTGGGGGCAGGAGGCAGGGAAAGCTTGGACACTCCAAGCACAGGAAGAACAAGAAAGATCAAATTTCAGTCCCCCTCTGGAAGCATCAGTGTTGACCAGCATGGAAAGAAGATGGTTGTGCTGTTGGAGCTGACATGGCTGAGCAGCACAGGGAGAGTCATTTCTGTTTGAGAATGTTTTGTGTCTGTGTCACAAGAAATGAGCCACCACAGCACCCAAGGAAAGGCACATTTTTTCAGCAGTTCAATGAAGTAACTCTATTTTCAGCTCTGAAACACATTTGGCTTTAAGAAAAACCACATTGCCAAAAAAAGACACGGCCTTTAAATAAATATTTGATAATATTATTGAGGTCTAGCCTGGAAGAATGGAAGAAATCATAAAAACTGAGCTCGGAGTTCAGCTTTCCTTCTCCCTCTCCCAGCAGCATCTGCAGCTCCTCTGTCCCTCAGCTTGTGCTCCTGACCATTTCCCTCCCATCCCTCTGCAAGCGTGAGGTGCTGCCCTGAGCAAAAAAACCCCTCCACTTGAGGCTCTGCCAGGAAGTAGAACTGGAAAAAATAATTACTCTGTCTTTTGCCAATGCCTCTTTTTATATAATCCAAGGCAGCAACTGCACTTTTTGTCACGGCACAGCATTGATGACTCCCATTCAAATGACAATTCCTGCAGTTCCTGGGCCCGTCCCAGTGCTCCTGCCCCTCAGTGGCAGCTTGGACAGTTCCTGAGGGGATTTCTGAGCTGGTATCTCCTCTCGAGAACCAACAGAGCAGGGGTGGGAGATGCCATGAGCAGCCCCGGGGTGAAGGCACCCAGTGCCCACTGGCAGCTCCATGAGGGGTGAGCTGAAAAGATACTGGTTTAATACAGCAAAGATAAGTGCAAAAAACCTCTAAATATGCCTAATTACAGGAAGAATCACCCCAGAGCTGAACAGAGCAGAGTGCTGCTGCCTGGCTGTGCTGAATTCCCAGGCAAAACACCACTGCCCACAAGTCTGAAAGCTTTATCCCTTGCTTTGTGTTCCTCGGCTTGGCTCGAGTGTTCACCTCATTTCCTAAGGCCTCCCTCCCTGTCTCCACTTGAAGAGCCCCATCCTCCTGGCAGGGGACCAGAGCTGCTCTTGCTGAGGCCCATCCAGTGATGCTGCTTGCTCTGTCCAGGCTCACTCCATCACCACCTCCCTCCTCAGGAGCAGAGCACGGAAAACACCAACAAATCATGCAGCTAATTAAAACCTGGCCTCGGAGCACTGAAGGCTGCACTCTGCTCCTCAGTTTAATAAGCAGATTATGCTGACAAGGTGTATACACATCATAAACACAAGTGCAGCCATATATTGCCTGTGCAGCAGCAGAGGGAAACATCCCAAAATAATGCACAGTATTCCAGGCTGACACAACCCATGGCTTTAGAGAGCAAAAATGAAAGTGGAAAATAGTCCCTAAACAGTAAAACAGCCCCTTCCAGGAACAGCTCAAGAGCTGTGCGTTACCAAATAAGGGAAGTGAGCGGCGGAGGCCAAGGCAGCGCCGCTGGATCCGGAGCACAGACAGCTGGATAAGGGATGGGACCCAGCCAGCTGCCCTGGGATGGGCTCACAGGGCAGCAGCAAATGTGCTGGGCCCTGCCAACACAGCCTGGAGCAGCACTTGCCCCCAGAGATGGCACCTGCCATGCCCTGCAGGGACAGCCCCAGACCCTGGGAGAGGACACGGGTCACCTCCTGCACTGAGCTGCCACCCCAGGGAGTTGCTGCAGTTGGTTTTAAATCTCTCTTCTGTACACACACGGATGTCACACCATTTATCTTCTCCTGCTCTACCACCTCACTGTCTCGCAGGAAAGCAAGGAGGAGGAGCTCTCATCTATCTCAGGCCTGGCTCTCACAGGATCCAAGTGTGAGCCCTCTGCAGAAATAAAACACTCTGGTCACTCGTGTCTGTTGTCCAACAGACAGAGCAGCTTCTGACTCCCCAGCTGATCACAACTGATTATATCCCTGGAAGAGATGAAGAGCCCACAGGAACACCAAAACATCCTACATAAAACAAGGAGTTAAAACATACTTGGAAACAAATCCATTGGTTTCCTTTCTTTACCTTCTTGTGGAACAATGAGGCCAAGAAGTTTGATTTGAGGTGCTGTAACTGCACTCAGCAATGCCTCCCTGATTTCCCTGAAGTTCCTGTAAAAAAAAAACCAACCACAAAAACCCCCATATGCTGATACTGGTGATTGACCTCGAGATTCCTCATCCCTGTGTCCCAGCAGCTGCAGCAGCCAGAATAAGGGCTCCCCATCCCCAGCTTGTGCAGGACCTGGATCTCCAACCTGCCCTCCCTCCCTGGAGCAGTGACAGCCACCCCAGCCAAGCCAGGAGCATCCAGCTGTGTCCCATCCTGAACTCCCTTTACTTCCTGACCCAGCTGACCTTCCAACCCCACACTGTTTATCAGCCAGTGAATTTCCAGCCGCCTCACTGCTGCAGCCAGAGCTGCCCTGCCTGAGCCCCCTCTCCTGCAGCTGCAGAGAGGAGAGACCCCAGCACCAGTGTGGCCCTGGGCAGTGCCAGCTGGGAGCCCTTCAGGGTGCTCAGTCGACTGGAAAACAGCAGGGAAAGGGATGATTACACCTTTACCCATCACCACAGCACCGAAAAAATGTTCTTCCTCAAGTGATGGCTGTGCTGGGAGCATGAGGGAGCCCCAGGACCACAGAGGCATTCAGATTGTCTGAGGACAACCTCGTCCTCAAGGCACGGCCACTGTTACCTCCACACCCCTCCCGACCTGTGTCTGGGCCTGAAAAGGCAAGGGATAATAAATGTGTTCAAGCACACTGTGCTACAGCTGTTTAAAACAACTTCCTTTCGCACAAAGCACAATAATGAGGTGTTTGCACTGTTTTAAGCCATCTCTCGAGCTGCCTCAGTGCTGCAATGACAACACATCAATCAGAGAAGGCTGGATCCACGAGTGATGGAGGGGCTGGGGAGAACTATTAAATGGCACCAGCTTCAGCCCTGAATGTGTCCTACACCCCCATCCACCCCGAGTCAGCACTAACAGCCCTCCTGCCTCACAAACTCCACCTCTGCCACAGCCTCAGAGCAGAAATGACCTTCCAAGCTCAGAAACATTCACTGAGAGCCTCTTCTGACATTGCCAGCTCCTCTCCTTCCTCTTCCTCCATCTGTGTCAATCACTGTCTTTATTTCCAATTATTATTTGTATCATAATCACGTTAAAACTATTTTCTGGTCATGTCAGGTGCTCCAGCCTCTATTCCAGACCCACCTCAGGTTTATGCCTTGACTTTCCGCATTTCAGGCTTCAGATTAATTTTCCCTTTCTGCACAAAATCTTGGCACTCAAACAGCAGAAAAAACTAAAAAAAACCACCCTTGATTCTGTCCAACAGATTTAATAACATTGACTTGGAGCTGCTGGTCTGCAGGACAGAGCCACAGTGAAAGCCTTGGGTGGGGAGATGCTGTTACTCACCTCGAGACCCCAGGGGTAATTTTCCTCACAATTTCAACACTGGAAAAACAAGCTTGTCACCCTTTCAAACCAACAAACAACTCCCATGTGATAAACCAGACACCAGTTATGGAAGATGGGGGGTGAGTGTTGATATTGGAGATGGTCAGAAATAAAGAAATAAAGATTATTTTGGCAAATCCCAAGTGAAACCCAGACACTGGTCATGGAAAGTGCCAACTGTCCTGATTAAACACCTGGATGTTATTCAAACACAACTGGCACAAGCAGAAGAAAAACTCCCCTCAAACCTCCCGAGGTTATGGATGTTAAATGAAAAAAAATAAAATCTCTGTGACCAAGATGTGAAAAGCTGATTATCTGCCACTTTTTGAGCTTTCAGACCTTGATGAGCACTTGGGACTTCCCTCAATTTTCCTAAATCGCTTGTGGTAGCAAGAGGAGGGGAAATTCTCCTGTCTGCCCTGTCTCTGAATTTTTAAAAGGGGAACTTCAAGATGCCAACCACACCTTCCCTTTGCCCACTGAGAAGATATTGGCTGGTACAAACTCACTGAATTATATTCCCATGGCACACCCAAAGAGCTGCTGAGTAGAAGTCTCGAGCCATATGCCTGGTATGTGTACAAATCAACTTTTCCTTTTTACTAAAAATATTTAAACTGAGGCTGCCGATGCCCCCACTGTGATGCAGCAGATGGATCCTTCAATTCACCAACAGAAACCTCTCCTGCTCTACTCTAATGAAACCTCACGAAGGAACAGCCTCCTCTTTAAAAGTCTGGCAAACTTATGAGTCAGGTTTGCAGAAATCATTAGAAAACGGTAACAAAAATGGGTCGAGATGACTGTAAAGAGGTGCCAGGGGAATATCAGAGAATCCCACAATGGTTTGGGGTGGAAGGGACTTTCAAGATCATTTAGTTCCAACCCTCCAGCAGGGACACCTTCCACTGTCCCAGGCTGCTCCAAAAATCTGCCTCAAGCAGCAGAGTCACCCAAAATGAACTGTAGGAGCACCCGACCTCATGAGAAAGGACAACACACACAAACCCACCTGGCCAGGTCACCAGCACACCCCAGGGAAAGGAGTGGGACTGAATTTACACGTTGATCCTGTGGGTTAGAGTAAAAATCTACAAGTAACTCTTGAAGTAAAGGAGCTGTTCTGCACATCTTGGAAGAGAACTGGTTTAAATACAGCAGAAATGATCACAAAGGTAACCAGAAACTCAACTAAAAACCAAGGCCCACGAAGGCCACCACCACCCCTTCCCAAACCACTCGGAGAGGAGCAATTCCCTCCCTCAAAAGCTCCTCAGCTGCTCCCCAAGGAGCACACACAGCGTTTGACAGCAGCAGCTCCTCGCATTGCTGGCAGGAGCAGCTCTCATGAGTTATCCTCCCCCAGCCCTCCCAGCGTGGCCCTAAAGCAGCTGCTTCCTGCCCACTCCCACCCCACGCTCTCCTCCATGGCAACCCTGCACCGCTCCGCCAGGGAAACACCGAGGGAAGGGAATGCTGGATGCTTCCTGTGTCCTCCGCTCGGGCACCAGCCCCTTCACCAACCCAGTCAGACCCTTAAACCCCAGCTGGGGGGCTGTGGATGGACAAAGGCCACCCAGGGCTCTGCTGGGAGCTCAGTGCCACACACCCCTCTGTCCCATGGAAAAGCTGTTCCACTGATCACCTCCCTCTCCTGACCATCACAAACATCCAGTCCCCACCACCCCCAAGCTCCCCTCTCCTAACCAGGGCCAAGAAGATGATTACTGAAGCCCAGCCTAACTAAAGAACAGCCACGTGGTTCCTTCCTGTACGAGCTGCAGCTCCTGGTTTGTGTGTTTTTACACAGGGTTTGCTCAAAAATTCCCTTTGATACGCTCAGAGACACCTCACAAAAGCTCTGTCCAGAACCATCTCTCTCCACACCATCCCCAAGCAACACCATTTATCGGGGGGGGGGAGGGGGGGGAATCTAGATGAACTTACCTTTATGCTTGCAAATAATAAATATTTATAAACAAATGTTATTTCTACTTACCAACATCAGGGTTACGCCTTTATGCTTTAAAAAATCTAAATATTGGGAGCATTTTTAAAGTTAGCACAGTGCAAAAGATACTGCCAGTGAATTATCCACCAATAAAAACCATCTTTGGGGGTGGGAGAACCTCTTGGAGCTTCCAACACACACCACAGAGCAGATATTCAAAGGAGCTGAGTCACCGTGGTTTTCTGAAATGAGCCTTTCACCACGACTTGAAGGCAGGAACACTGACAGCCACTTCAAAATCTCTGAGAGATTAAAGTTTCTCTTTTCAAGTTCCTGAGTTTTCAAGTCTCAGGCTGCAACTCCTTCTCTCCTGACACTTTTCCCCCTTTTCTTTTTGTTTAATACTTTGATATCTCGTTCCCAACACGGAGTTTAACCTCAATCCTGCGTCAGACATCAAAGCCAGGACGGGGCTCCCAGACTTCTGAAAGCCCAGGGCAGACAAGTAAATCCAGAGGTTTCTGCACAGGAAAGGCAGGAGAATGAAAGCAGAAGATGGAAACACTGGGGACTGTGAAGGGTCCAGGAAGGTGGAACAATTCAGTGTGGGAAGCAGAGCTCCCCTCCATCCCAGGCTCAGGCAGGACACCACAAAAATGCTCACAAAGGACACTGCAGCACAAAGCTGGGAGGGAGAAATGCCTCCAAACACAAATCCCTCGGCCCTGGAAAGGCTCTGAAAACAACAAATTTTCCTGATTTCTTCCCCTCCCTCAAGGTTTTGGGTTGTGCTTCTTTTCTCTGTTGAATTCCAGACAACTAAGAACTTGAACACATTCATATTGTCAGTCAGAGATTCCTGGAGAAGCCACAAGGATAAAACATCTCCTGTTTAATTGTGAATATCCAGTTTTACTCCTCAGGGTGAAAGATAAGAACCAGATGATAAGATGGTCCCCCCATCCCCAAACCCTGCTCAGGGCTCTCCTCTCTTGCCATCCCTTCCCTTCCCATCTCAGGGGTGCTGCCTGTGGGTGGGAACTGTGGAAGCCCAGCCTGGAATGAGCTCAGCCTCAGCTCAGCTGATTCCAACACTTCAGGAAGGCAGAAGTCTCATCACATTTGTCCCCTCTGTGGCTTTTCCTGCTGCTCATCTGCCTTCAAGGTCCTCCCAAGTGCAGCTCAGCCCTGAGGAGTGCAAACACTGAACAGCTATTGCGAAAAAAAGGCTTCTGATCCTTCAGGGCAGCTTCAGTTAAATACTGAAAGAACAAAGCTGAAAACATCCCCAAGTTTTTTGCACCAGGTGAAAGTCAGAAATTAAACGTCAACAATAATATTAAAAGATGAAGTGAAATATTGGTGGATATTCCCAACATAAGCCAGCACAATTAAATATAAAATAACATATACAGTGTACTCCTGACATGTTTATCTGTGTACATAAATATATATATTCATGAACCTATAAGGAGACTGTAAGACAAATAACCTGTTAAACTCCAAATTGTTCTCTGCAGGCAAATTCTGATCTCAGCAGAGAATTATCCCCTGTCAGGCTCTCCAAATCTGCCCAAAGCACAAAATCTTCCAGCATGTGACTGGCTGCATATGGAAGGAATTATATCTGGAATTGAACCCTGTGGATCATATTTGAAGGATCTTCTCCTCATTGTCATCCTTCATGACCAAGGCCTGACAGGCAGTGGGAGGATACAAGTTCTTCACTTATTTTAAAACCTGTCAATGATAACAAGAAGATGATCTGTAAAATCTATATTGCCTTCAGATTCTCCCTCCAATCCCTAAGACACGAGAGCTCGTAGGGGGCTGCCTTTGCTATTTGGAGAGGATGGGTTTTGCTGCAGGGAAAGATGATTTTACACACCAGGTACACACAGCCTCCATCCCATTTTCATTATCAAATTCTCTTACAATTCCTATTTCCCAGAAAAACGCTGTAATTGAGTTACAAGACCTCAAGTCCTGATCAGCTTTAGTGGCAATCACACAGGTATGGCACACGTTATCTGCTTCTTAATCAATAAGGAAAATGTACTTTTGAAGGGCAGAATAGAGACAACACAACCCTCAGCAGAGTTCAACGTGCTCCAAAAAGCATCTTTGCTCAGGGTTGAGGCACAAGTGAGCAGCCAAAGTTAAAATGACACAAAAATGCTGAAGGTTCTGCCTGTGCTGAAGTTTTGGGACCAAGCACCACCACAGCCCTGCCACCACTTGTCCTCCAGCCTCTCCCCAGAGCCTTTGGGGCTGGGAAATCAGAGCTCTGACTCTGGGCTGATGGAGCATCTGCCAGATCAGCAAAGGCAATTCCTGCCTTGGGGAGGGGTTTGGGACAGCACTGACGTCAAACCCAGCTCATTCTCAGGCTCCAACAACATCCCTGCAGATCTGCAGAGGGGACCCAACTCTTCCTCCTCCCCCAGAGGTGCCAGTTACACTCTGCTGATGCTGGGAGTCATCCCAGTAACACGGAGCTGGAATCCTTCACCCAAACCAAGCGCTTTGCTCCGGGTGCCCAGCAGCCCAAGCTCTGCCTCCCGGGGCTGTCTCAGCCCAATGGTGCTGGGCCCACATCACGTGCTGCTCCAGAAGGGAGGGACTGGATTTTTGTAGCCCTAGCTCAGATTTTTCCCTTTTCAGGACGGCTGCTCCCCTCACTTCCTCATGCCTCAGAGTCCTGTGTTTATTTTCTCCTGGGATAATTTTTAACCTCGACAAATAGAAGGGTTGACATTCACCAAACACAAGGTCTAAGTGCTCCCAGATTGCTCTGGCATAGCACAGCTCCCTGAACCCTCAATAAAATCCAACCCTGGGCTGATTTGCTCTGGTTGGAGCAGGGGGGGGATCCTGCAGCAGCATTTTCAGCACTGTCTGTGCTGTCAGCAGGGCTTGGGCTGATTTCCTACTCTGAAAATGTGACTGAGAGCTGCAGAAAGGCCCTTCCACCACAATCCAGGGAGTTGTGTTTTCACTGAACTCCTGTACGTGACATAATCAAAACAGATGATGATTGCCAACACCAAGAGCTCGGTGCTGACTATTTACACAAATTAGGAATGAAGGAAGTGTTGGCCCTAACACTTTGAGTCCCTCTCTCACTGACTGGCTGCTCATTAGAATAAAAATTTCAAGAACACTGAGTCTGGTGTCAATCTGCAATGGCTATTCTGGTGTTTCAGACACTCATGTGAGACATAAGGCTCCTTTACACATTTGTCAGGGGCCACCAAATGCTAATCCGGGATTTTTGCAGCTCCCTACCCACAGCCAGCCAGCTGCCAAGCAAGGGAACACATTTTCCAGTTTACCCCTAAGGAATAAGGTGCTCTTCCAGACCCACCTCAAAGCAGCAAAGTCCTCTCTGGATGGCAAAAATAAAGCAAAGATTTCAGGGACAAGAAGCTCCACCAACACTCACTTTTCCTGGGGTTTGGATCACAACCCCCAGAGCTGTGCAGGCAAGGCTGGAGGTGTTTACATGGATTTGGGAAGCACAAGGAGCTGGAGAGATGAGCACTGGCACATGCAGGAGGGGCTGCAAGTGCAGCAAGGACTGAAGGACAGAGCTCCCAGAGGGCTGATGGCACTTTGAGTGCTACACTTCATCTTGAAAGATGACTCCAAAGCCTCGGGAAGGACAGGCTCCTCATCTCCAGCAGCAGTGTGGGAGGGAGGGAGCTGTGAGTGTCACACAGGAGACATCTGGCAAGGTGTGGCTTTGCCAGCAGCACATTCTCAAGGCTGGCTGTGCTGGCAGCCTCATCCTGCTCCTCCTGACGGCTCCCAAACACAAGGACTCACAGCTCTATCACCTGACACACCTCTGCTGCACTCGGGCCTCTTGAACAGAGAACAGGCTGCCCAGAAAACGAGAAGTGGCATCATTTAACTTGGGTTCCCCTGACTAATGACTTCCAGGTGGCACCTGCAAGGCCTCCTCTGGTGTGGGTACTCAGCCTATTTATTGCTTAAGTAATCTAAATTGAAAGTATGAAAGGAATTGCAATTCCTTTCAAAGTATAAAGCCTGGGTTTTTTTAAGTAGAATAACTGAGAATTTCAGTATTAGTTACTACAATTAGCAGAGAGCTCCACTCTGTCCCCAAAGCAAGAGGAGTGAGATGACACAGCCCAGATCTCACTGAGGTGCCACAGGTGGCTCCCCAAAGCTTCCTGGGGAAAGCAGAAAGACAGAAACCCCGAGGCATGAACATGCTGCTCTGAACATGAATTGGATGATCCAAGAAGAGGGATCACACCTTCCCAGGGCTGCAGCAAAGCAAGGGGAGCCAAGAGGATCTGCTTTGACAGCTCACCCATCGAAGTGTCAGCGCTGTCAAGGGAAAATGTTTCTGTGAATCAAACCTGTGTTTGTCACCAAACCCTCCTGATCCCACACACCCAGGGCAGCCCAGAGCTGGGAAAGCCATTAAGTGAATTACAGCTGCTTTTCACTAATTAATCTTAATTCACTCTGACCAACAGGAACAACAAAGGCTACCCCCAAACTGGGGAGCATCCTTGAGATGCTCCTTGTCTGAATCATCCTCTCCTGTATTTGGGGCTCTCAAGCACCAAACAGTAAATGAACTGATGAAACTCCCCAGCACCTCAATGCTCCCCCCTCGCAGCACACACCAAAATAGATGGA
The DNA here is from genome assembly GCA_013390025.1 of Pitta sordida. Taxonomy (NCBI): domain Eukaryota; kingdom Metazoa; phylum Chordata; class Aves; order Passeriformes; family Pittidae; genus Pitta; species Pitta sordida. Next base: position 577,406 of record WEKX01013532.1, on the reverse strand, counting down.
GTGCACAGCACACAAGAGCTGAGCCACCCCCCAATGTTAAACAACTCACAAATTTTAATAACTTTGCTGTATTAAAAGATACGCACCAATGTCACCCCACCCCCACAATTCATCAAGGCATTTCACTCCCCTGGGCTCTTGTGACTAAGTATAATATTTCATTAAATATCCTGTTCATACTGGCTTATGTACCAGGGAACACACTAATTTTAGAAAACTGATTAGCTGGTGCTTTCTAACCGAGTGTTATTGTAGCTAAGGTCAGGTTTTGCACCGAAACTATGGCAACAAAGCCACAGTATTCCTTTGTCTACAAGGTTGGGGTAGGTTTATTAACACAACTGCTCCACTTAGGAGCTCAGCACTGCTTTTTGGCAGCCCCAGCCTTCATCCTACCTGAAACACCCTGAACTTTCTGCAGGGGAAAAGACTCAGCAAGAGTTGAGACAGAATAAAACGTTCAAACCAGCGTTTTTAGGGCACTGTCACCACACCAGCACGTTCCCACCTTGTCCTGCACACAACTCCAACCCAAAGTGCACAGATTAAACTAAATAAATCCCCCTCCTTCCCCTGCATTACCTGAAGCAGCAGCCTGGTTTTCACACAGAGATCCACTTGTACCTATTAACGGTTCTCTCTGTTTCAAGGGGGCTTTGCTCTGCCTCCATCCCCACACAGAGCACTCCAAACCCAGGAGTTGGCAGCAGCTGTTTGGGCACAGAAAACACACAACCCAGCAAACCTTCACAGGCTGTGGCTCCCAGAGACCAGGCCCAGGTCCTCGTTCCTCCTCACCACCCACAACTTTGTTACCCCGAGACCCTCAGTCTGTGCCACACAGACCCTTCCCCTGCTCTTGGTGCCTTGTCACCAGGACAGAAAAAGCCCAGCTAAAGCCCCTCAGTTAAACCAGGAATGGTTTATCCAGTCTTTTATCTGCTATTTCAGCTCAGCACATGAACCCCACAGTGGTTTGGGTTGGAAGGACCTCAAAGCCCATCCAGTGACACTCCTGCCATGGACAGGGACATCTCCCACTGTCCCAGGGATTCCAACCTGGCCTGGGACACTTCCAGGGATGTGGAACCCACAAACTCTCTGGGCAACACCCTGGATATCCAAAGATGTCCTGGTGCTGCACCACAAACACCCACCAACAGGATTAAACTTGCCCAACTTCCCAAACCTCTGCAGATATAAAGCACATTTGTCTGCTTTTAACACACAACTCCTTCAACTTTTCAGGTTTCTCTAGAACACCCAAATGCCACAGTGCCAACTGTCCCCAACATCTGCCTGTCCGTGGGCTGAGGACTCACCACGTGGAGCCAGGATTCAGGATTCCTCCATCACACAAAGGGCAGCACATTCAAATGTTGGCAGTTCTCTGCTGCAGTTCTATAAATACTGAGCACTGCACTGGAAGAGTCCTCATCCAGGCAGCAAAATATATTTCAGATTTAACCACATCCTAATTCAGCAGGATTCAAAGATATTTTTTCAATCAGAATGCCCAATGCTTCAATTTTGCGGGGAAAAAAATATAGGCAAAACATTAGACTGGATTTGTAACATGTTTCTCTTCCATCAGGCAAACCTAAAAAAGTTTATTTTTATTTTGCACTGAATCATATCAGTGCTCTTTTTGAAAAGCAGCAGAATTTTTTCTCTTCGTGGTACTTGGCCATAAAACAGAGAAGTTACTTAAGAGGGTATTTATTGTTGTTACCTCATTTCTACTTCTGGCATTCAGTTTGTGCATTTTAATGTGTCTTGGATATTCCCAAACCAAAAAAAGAGTCATTTTTCTATTGCAAGTGGTGGATTTGATGTATTTCTCTTCAAGATCCTTGTGCTGAGTTCTGACCTTGGCACTGGAGCAGCATCAAAGGTTCTGCCTGCTGCCTGAAAAATCTGCTTTTTGAACTGCTAATATATGGTTATGAGAAAGAAAAAAGGTCATATTTAGACACGAGTTTAAATATTCCTTGAAGGCGTTCAGGCACCTTAATAATTAATGTACCCAAACATTTCAGCAGCACTGGAAACTCTGTGTTCAGAGGGAACAGGGGCCCAGACTTGGCTGGGAGCTCAGGTCTGTCCCTCTGTTCTCCTCAACATCATTCCAGGAACATCCCCCCACCCCCCCCCTCAAATTCACCTCCTATGGGCAGGGAGAACATAATTCAGATTGTTCATAGCCAGGCTGGAAAAGCTGAGAGAAGCTTCTTCCCCAGAGTAGCTCTGGGAAAGTGTTCACGGAGAGCAAGAGGGTTCAAGGGAACTCATAACCTGAAAGCTGATTGCACAAAAACCCCCCTGGTGGGCACAGGGGGTGGCACTGAACCACCTCACTGCCTACAAACTGCTCTCTATAGGCTGCTAAAAGTTTTCCAAAACTAACAGGCAGAAGGTTCTGGGGATTTCAGTTTGTTTTCTGGTTTCCTCAAGTGTTCGGGGAAACTCTGCACGTGACCCTTCAACTGAGAAATCCCTTAATCTCAGCCCTAATGCCGAACCACAAACAAGCTTGCACTGGCTAAATAAGGGTAAATAATGCATGGATTTGGCCACACAGCTCCAGAGCCTCCATAAATCACAGATTTCCTTCATGTTTTTCCTTCATATGGAATTTCCTTCATGGAACACAGGAGTGCGGAGGCCTCACATCACTGATGGCAAAGCTTTGCAGGATAAAAACAAAGTATTTCTGCTGGGGAGAAGCACATGGGCTTTCATCCACTCTGAGCACAGGGACATATCCATCAAAGCTGTGAGGCTCTGGAACACGTTTCCCAAGAAGCTGTGGCTGCCCCTGGATCCCTTGGAGTGTCCCAGGCCAGGTTGGACCCACCTGGGACAGTGGGAGGTGTCCCTGCCCATGGCTGGGGTGGGATGAGATGGGATTTAAGGTCCCTTCCAACCCAACCCAACCCAGTGTGGGATCCCAAGCACTGGTGGCACTGGGTGAGTTTTAAAGTCCCAACCATTCCATGATCCATACCAAAGGGGTTTTATCCCTCTCTATTGCTCCATGAAAGCTCAGCAGTGCCTGAAGCTGGAGCCCCTCAGGGCTGGCCCCCAAGAGCAGGAGCCACGCCATGGACCGGGATCAAAGGAACAAACACAATTTCAACTGCTGCTCTCTCCTCGCCATGAGGGTATTTTAAGTCTCAGATATGGGTTCATTCCTTGCACATCTTGCCAAAAAAAGAGTGTTGCCCAGCAACTACTAAAACAATGTTCCGGGAGCAGGAGCCGCTGGACACGTTAACCCCGTCGGTGCCCTTTCCTGGGAGTTCCCAGCAGCTCTTGCAGAGCTGGGCAGGGCTGGCAGACAGCTCTGCATCCCAAACCCTGAGCTGCCAGGGATCTCCTCCCGGGGCTGTCACACAGCCTGCCTTGCCTTGCCAGGGTAGCAGTGTCTTGCATTAAACAAACACGTTGGGCTGGGCTCCAGCACCAGTGAACACAAACCAACCTCTGCAGACACAGCCACAGCAGCTCAAGGGGCACAGGAGCAGCAGCTGGGATCAAACCCCCAGCCTGGGCTCAGGGGGAGCCTCTCTGCCACTTCCACCTCTGATTTCCACCTGCAGAACAAGGGCTGTCTCTGTGCCCTCCAGCAGGAATGATCCCTAGTGGAACTTGGGGCTTTGGCCGAGCTCTGGTTCCCAATTTCCACCTCCACCCGTGGCTGTTCCAAGCAAATTCATCTCCAGCCACTCCTCACATGCACAGCACAGCAATTATTACACAAAACATGAAATGCCTTTTGTTCAAGGAAGTGCAGATCACTAAGGAACTGTCACACTCTCTTTTTTTGGAGGACGAGTAGGATTTCTTCCAGGAATCATCTGTGCACGGTACATTTACAACAGTTAAGGGAAAAAAAAAACCCTTCTCTCTTAAGAATTTGGATATTAACATTTTTAAAAAGAAACACCCTAATAAAAGCAACTCCCTCAAGGTGGTTTTAGAGGACTTTTAAATTGGTTGGAGCTGAAAGCAGGAAGGGCCAGAGAAACAAACCAAGAACACCATATCTGAAGTGGGGTCAGAAAGGCAGGATAAAAAAACCCCATTGAAATCTCATTATTTGAGCACTCCTGCCAAATCCCTGTCTCCAGGCACAGGGAAGGTGCTCACACTCCCCCCAGCACTTTCTGCACCAGTATTTCAAGGGTCTAAAGTGCAAAGGAAAACCACCACCCTGCAGAGCTGGGCCTTGCTGCTGCTGCCACGAGATGGAACTGATAAAGTGTAGCCCAGGCAACGTGACTTCTCAAAACCTGAACACCTGTGGCTGAGAAAGAAAAGCAGGATGGATTCACCCTGCCACTGGATGGATGGGTTTAGTTTCGTGCTGGTTTGTGTATAAATAACAGAAATGCCTGCTAAAATTTCACCACTTCTGTTGCCATTTACAATTAAAGCACAAACTTCCCCAGGAAAACTTGACTGAGGGAACTACAAAGGTTGGAAAAGGTTCACGCCATTCTGTATAAATTATAAGTAATATGAGAACATTTACAATGTCTAAGCACAATGTTTTATGTCAGACAAATGTCTCTCTGTACTTGCAGTTCCTAAACTGTGCCTTTGCTTCATTCTTTTCTCTCTCTCTCTCTCCCTCCACCTCCTTCTGCACTCAGCAGTCCCAGTTAAATCTGGCTTTATTCTTTCCTGTGATTTTAACATCGAGTCAAGGCTCTGCTCCACAAAACATTGTTCTTGTTTCTGGAGAGCTCAACACTGAATGCTCAAACTTCCCCAGGTTGCCTCTTTAGTGTTTGAATTATCAGCTCTTTAGTTTTCCAGGAAAAAGGGAGGAAAAAAAAATCAACAAGAACTCACAGACTGCAGCAATATTTTTAAAAGGGTTTCATTGTATGAGACATCTTCATGTCAGGGCAAAAAAACCCCTGAAATCACTTAAACAACAGCAAGAAAAACAAGCAATGCAGGAGGTGTGTGGTTTTCAAGGGCAAACACCTGCAGTTCCACGCCAACCTGGACAGAATTATTATTATTATGAGGATTCTGAGCTTCCAATAAAGGCAAAGCATAACCAAACCAAGATTCATCCCAAGAAACAAGAGACACAGGTGCTGCTACCTACAAAACCAACAGTAACATTCAAGTTTTAGAATATTTGGCCAAGATACCCTTTGGGTAAAAGGGTAAAGGAAAGAAAAGGCCTTTGCAACCCAAAACCCAGCTGGTGCTTCTCTTCCTGTGTGAGCCTTCCCTCGAGCAGGCCAGGCCTTGCCACACTGCTGAGAAGCACAGACTGACTCCTTATCACTGAGCAGGAGTTTCCTGACACAGTTAATATCGAATTAGGTCAGACAACAATGGCTGGGGCAAGCATTGGCTCCTTTTTCCTCTGCCCCTCTCTGAGCCAGGTTTGGCACTGGGTAATTCAGTCCCAGGTCAGACCACACCAGCCCCACATGTTTTCCCCCGTGAGCTGTCCCTCCTGGAAGGAGATGACACTGGAATACGCCCTGGAGAGGTCAGAGTTGTTCCAGGTGGCTGCACAAAGTGAAGAATCCTTGTAAGCAGGAGGGTAAGGAGCTGTCTCACCGACTTACCTCGGAATTTTTTGGGAGGGTTGTTAAGATCCCCTGCCTCTGGCTGTACAACACACCGATCATCCACAAGGCTGCAAAGGAATGAGCAGGAAAGTGAGATTGGATCCCCCCTCCGAGCAGTTCTTCACATCCTCCTTAACAAAGCCACAGTAGTTCACTTGCAATCTCTCATCCCAGTGGCCACTTGAGCAGAAGACATTCCCCAAATGCCAGCTGATGCCACATCTCTGTCAGAAGCATGCAGCTCATTTGTACTGCTGCCCAGAGCTCTGCTCCTGGTAGGTGGGACAATAAATAAGTCATTGCTCCTGTGCTCTGCATCGGTCCCCTCCTGGAGGGGCAGACAGAACAGCCCATATTCTAGGGAGGTGACAAGACACCCTTAGAACAGTCACGGCCTCTTGGACAGATTTGAGTCGCACTGAAAATGTGTTTTATGGAGAGAGGACAGGAAAACATGGCAGCTATGCAAACTGGACATTAACAAAGGGCCGAAACAGGCACTGCCACAATAAAGGAGAAAGGAAGGCACAAAGAGAGCCTCCTGCTCCCCGGGCAAGGGATCCAGCCAACCTCCTCCTGTTCGAGCAGCTGGGAGAGTGAACCCAAGAGATTCCACCAGGGAATGGCAGGACAGAGCTTTGTGTGAACACACACAACAGCCAAACCCCCAGAGAATGAAGGGGCTGGTTAAGATGCTCCTGCCCCCTCAGCACACTTTGGATCCAGGTGGAATTGCACTGTGACCCACAGCGTGTCCAAACTGTGACACTGGGTGCTTTGATTTGACCCCAATTGACTCCATGTGGCCCCTGAACACCAATCTGTCAAAGAGGCTTCTACACAAAAGTAGAAAGTACAACTCCCAAGGTCAAAGGTTCCAGAGGTCCATTCTCATGCAGAATCAGCCTGAGAAAGACAGGCCTAGAATATGAGAGTTGTTCCTTGCAGAGGCTGGTCACATGCAGGGAGCATCTCGAGACAACAATTACAGAAAATAACCGAGTGCATGGAAATTCAGAGATCAGAGACACTAAGGGGACTGAACAGTTCTACGCATCTAAAATGTGCATGTGCAAACATTCAGAGTAAATCGCTTTTTCCCCATGGATTTCCTCCCTATTTGGGATTATTCAGACACAGAGGTGCTCCAGCAGGAATGGTATTAACATCTGAGCTGAAGCACCTGGGCCAAAAAATAGCAAGTCAATGAATTACTCTGATCATCCCACCCAGAGGTAACCTCAGTGCAATATATCCCTCTCAGGAGATTGAATTGAAAGTCAAGAGAGCTTCCCAAACTACTCGGAGAGAAATTTTCCAGAGTGAAAAACACAAAGGGGGATACATTGTACACCAATAATGGTCATGAGGACAGCACTGAGCCTGGGAAACAGAGAGAGTAACGTCCTGATCAAGCAACAAGGAATATTAATTAGCAACACTCTTCAGAGATTCAGGACAGCATTAATGCAGAGTGGGGTCTGCTCCTCAACCTTCAGCGACCACATGGACAAGTCATCACACATTGTTGTGACATCAGACTGTCAGAACTCCACATGGGCCAGAGGACAATTACACCCAATCTTGCCTTGGCTGCTTTAATTTTCTCCGGGACAAAGACTCAATTAAATATGGGACAAAACTAATTCGATTAGGAAGGCTCATTAAGATGATAATGCACTTCGTGTTTCACATGGCAATTAGGGTTTCTGGCTCAAATTAGGCTCAGAAGATATGAGGCCATTACACAATGGAGTTACCTTGAACCAGCCCTGAGCAAATCCAGGAGGAGGCTCGGAGCACTGAGGGCTCTTTGGACCTGCCATGGGAACATCCCATCGACTCCCACCCCTAGGAATACACCAGCCATGGTGAAAAACCTCTGCTCAGCAATGCCATCACAGCCACAGCCACTGGGCATCATGCACCGCAGGGCACCCGACAGAACACGGCTACTTTCTACTGGCTCTGGGGTCATGGACTGCCACACTTGCTTCAGGACTAGGAGGAAAGGAAATAGCCAGATGTATCAGAGAGTTCACGTTGCCAGGGTTCAGCAGATAGTATTTGGCCAGTTACTGATGGAGTACTGAGGAGTGCACGTGTCATATTTGACCAGGGCCTGGGAAATTTGTCAAATACATTTTTGCCAAATACTATCCGACCAGCCCTACTTACTACATCCCTCGCTTTTATCATACCTTCTTTCCTTCCTGGCAGCATCCCATATTTTCTTCTCTTTCCTATAATAGATCATGGTGCATCTTCAGTGTCTGCTTCCTTCTCTGCCCCCTTATTTTCCAGAATCCTAATGGCTAGAGGACTAAACCTACAAGTTAGTTTGGAGTCACTCAGACGAGATTGCAGCCCCCTCGTTTCCTGCCCAGACACTTACCAGGATGCTGTCTCTGTACCCTGCTTGGGAGCTCCATCTATCAGCTGCATCTGGACAGTAGGCATCAATAAATTTGCTGTGACTGTACCCACCCTGAAGCCCTTACGGCTACTGGAAATGAGAAAGAGCAGGTTGCGTGCGTGTGCCCACTCACCACACCCACCTTCCTGCTGCCCTCAGGGTCCCAGGCAGGCCAGTCCCCCCCTCTGGCTCCTCGTGGCTCTGGGGGAAGGTGGCACAGGAGTCTGGAGCAGGATGGAACATCCCCTGCCCCTCCTCAGAGCTCTGCCAACTCACCCTGCTCCCACGGGGAGGGCTAAGGGAGGAGCAGGCACCTCTCCCTGCCCCAGAGGGACTCTGCTCCCCGTCTTTGTGGAAGGAATCAGGTTGGGGGCAGGAGCTGGCACGGCACAGCTCCCACCACAGCTCCAGGGCACTGCCATGGGCACAGCACAGGCTTCAAAACACCTTCTCCTCCTCTCACGAGAGGGCAACGATTCTGTTTGCATGAAAAACCTCAAACTGAACCTCAGCTTTCAGACAAACCTTGTCACAGTGGTGAGTTAATGGCACATAAGCCATTTGGCTCGGGGGTTCTTTGCTTTTAGATTTCTTTTTTATTTAAGTTACTGACACTGCCTATGGTACAGCCTCTTCTCCAGTCAGCACATTGCACTGGGGCCTTACTCCTCCCTGACTGGGCAGGGGCAGGGAGGGACAGGACGGGACACACGGATGGACACGGGACAGACAACAACATGAAGATCAGTGGATTGCATCCCTTCCCTCGCCCCACACCTCCATCTGACAAGCTCCTTCCTCCCCACCACAGGCATCCAAATCATCCAGCCTCCCAACATCTGCCTCACCACAGCAACTTCAGGGCTGAACCTACACATAAAGGCAGCTTGCTCTGCCCAGTGCTCCCTGGGATCGGGCTCAGGAGAGCTGCCTGAGCTCTGCCAGTCCTTCTCACGGTGCTTTCAGTAGGAGAGAACAGCTGTCCTTACCCCAAGGTGCTAATAAATCCATTTGTGGAGCCCTCTGCATAGAGAGAACAAATATCTCCAATGTGAAGGAAGCTCGACATCTTGTCAGTCATCTCTGGCTTACTGCCCCTGGAAGGAAGAGGAGAGGGGAAGAGGAAGCACAGGGTTAATCAGGATGAATTGATTAATTTCTTAGCTAATGGAGGTTACAAAAGCAGGACCCTTCTCTTCTGATTGTGCCTTTGTTTGAAAAGCTGAACAAAGCCTTGCAATTGGGATTTCAGGTATCAAAGAAAGCCCAGCAGGCTTGGAAAAATAAACCAGGGGAAAACGAGCAGCTACAGGCATCCCATTGCACGTGGGAATGTTCTACAGGTAGCCACTGTCACCCCAAAGGACCCTCAGTCACGTCAGGTGAACAGACCCCTTCCCCCCCACCCATGGGACAGAGTGGGAGGGAAGAGTGGGACACACCTGACAAGGGATTTTGGATAGAAAAACTTCATCTTTAAGATTTTTCCAGAGTAAAATCAGCAATACTTCAACCCTGGTTTTAAAATAGATGGCCTAAATGTACCACTGAGGAGACAGACACAGAGTTGTCAACTCCCACTGCATTAATAACTTCATTTTCTCTACAGCCCCAAATCCTGGCCTGGATGACACAGAACCCACCTGTCATTTAAATAAATACAAAAAAGCGAGTTTTGATCTGTCACAGCAAGAAAGAGAAAAACAACATGAGCCCAGATAAAGTGTCCAACTGAATAAATGTTCAAAGGCATCTTTCCCAAGCCCATTCACTGCTTTCCTGGAGATCCTCCCAAGCCCAGCTTTTTGATTACCACATTCAAAATATTCTGTGTTTGAGGTTTCAAACAGCAGGAGCAACGAGGCTCCTCCAAGCTGCTCCTCCTCCCAGGCTGGTGACCTGCTCCACAGCCAACACTCGCAGATTTTGGGGAGAAAATTAATGAAAACAAATCCAGCCTCTCCAACATCTCACCTGCAAATGGGCTGTGACCACCACAACTAAGCAGCAGGAAATTCTGCTTGTTATACAGAGCACAGCCCTGACACTGGGCAGGGATAAATATCCCCTTGCACTGAACATTACCTTGTTTAGCACAACTTTAAGGATCAGTTTAGGCTCAGCAAGGACAGGTTCAGGGAGATGTAAAAGGTGATGCTGATAATCCAGCCGTGAAAGTGCAACAAAAACCTCCAGGGACACTTCTCTGAAAAGCTCCAACCACCTCTTCTCCTCCTCACCCCCAAAGCTGGGGGGAAGAACAATTTTCATTAAGTGTCAGAGCACATCAGAGACATTCCTGTGCCACTGGTACAACCAAAAACAGCAGAGAGAAGAGGCCGTGCTGATGTGCAGGTAGAGGGGTCTCAGCTCCTCTGCACTCCCATCTGGGGGCACACAGAAGCAAACCTTTGGCTCCAGGTTGGTTGTTTAATGCCAAGGCCTTCAGCCTCCTCATGTCACACAGTCTGTTCCCAGTCTGTCTTGATAAGTGGACAGAAAAACATCGCTACCTATTTTAAGATGTGTGCCACAAAACATACAGAAATATGCAGAGGGACCGAATTAGCTGCAAATGCAGCTCTGCATTTCCTGACTTGGATGGGAAGTACCAACTTCAGGCTGAAAAACTTCTTGCCCTTCAAAATTAAGCCCTGAATTAACACAGCCCAAAGCAAAAGGGATCAAGCCAACAAGAAATGCAGATATTCCCAAAGAAGCTCTTCCCACAGTGGCATTGAGGTTTCCTGGTCACGGTGTGAGGGGGAATCACTTCCTCCTTCAGAAGAGGCAGATGTTCACCACAGCTGGTCCCAAGGGAATGTGAAGGTCAAAATTGCTGATTTCCATTAGAGAAGAGTTTTTTCTTGGCCCCTCAAAAATAATCTCAGATCATTGACCAAAACAGGGATGGACAAGCAAATTCCTGCCTCACCTGCCAGGACACACCCTCCAATTCCCTCTTTCCTTCAGTGAGGCAGCTCCCACCGTACCATGATACTGCAAACCCCTAAAATAAGCTCTATTTGCAAATTTATTGCCATTTCCATTAATAAAATCTTCAGCAGCTTCATCTGGAACCATCAGAGCAGAAAGCTCACGCTAAGCCTGGCACTAGCTCAGGCCCACGATTGAATTTCATTGCTGGGCTCTTCACCAGATCCTTTTCAGAATTCTCTGGGCAAGCCTGCAACGCCATCCCTCCAGAGCTGGGCTGGGATTCCAAGCACCTCGGGGTGCAAACTGGAGCCCAGGCTCTCCCAGTCCTCACCAGGAGCTCCTCAGGGTTCCTGATGGGCTTGAGCCTCACAGGGGGCTCATCTGGCCACAAAACCCTCCGGTTGGGAGGCCCAAGCACGAATTATTTACCATGTAAATAATAACACCACCTCACTCCCCCTTCTCCTGTATTTCTGAACACTGTTCCAACACCCTGCAGCGTGGTGGCATCTCCAGAGCAACAGGAGATGCTCAGCTGGAGCACGACTCCAGCACCTCGGGGAGCACAGAGCCAACTCCCAGGGGTGAGTCCTTAGAGAATCCCGATTTACCCACAGCCCCAACCAGGGCTGCCTGTGATATTCCTTAATAAGTGAATGGCAGAAGTCAGTGCTCTTGCCATTCCTCCTCCAGCACGCCGTGTGTGAGGCTGGCTGGAGCTCAGGAACACGCTGCACTGGCAGATGGAGGAGGGACTCGGGGACACAACAGGCCTCCCCACATCCAAGAGCTGCAGGCAAAGAGTCATTTCTGCACCGATTTACCTCCAAATTTGTCTTCATGCTCTCCTCACAAGGCACTCGTGACACCCAACGAAATTACTCCCAGGATCTGCATTAAAGACTAAGTGATCAGCCACCACAAACTGAGTGTTTTCCACCCTTCAGGACAACTGGGAAACGAGGCGAGAAGTAGAACTGGAAAGTAAAATTTCCGAGTATAGGGTTTAAAAACCTTGTTGAGATGGTCTATCCATAACGTCTGACCACACTAATCCTCTCCAAACCAGAGCTCTGTGGGGTTCATTTGTGACTGTTTCCTTCAGCTGGAGGAGCCAGAAGGGGAGGCAGTGACAATGTGTGAGCCCCAGCTCAGAGCACAGTGACTGAGCACAGCAGGTTCCCTCCCCTGGCCTGGAGGGGACCAGGAGCAGCCCCTGGAAATGCAGGAGGATCCCAAGAGGATTCCAGGAGGATTCTCCCCCCCTCTCCCAGGAGCTGCCTCTCAGGGACACAGGCACAACCACGCTGCTCATAAAACAATTGCGCTCCGTGGACAAACACAACCATTACCCCACAATTTATTTATTTTAGATACGCCCGTGCCAGAAGCAATTGACCTGCACTAGAGGAAGGGGGGGGGGGCCCTGAGGGAATATCCGCAGTTCTTCTCTGCACAATCCCAATTTTAAAGGCACTCTGACATCCTCGGGAAAGGGGAGTTCTGCAATAAACCCACCCAGCTCCAGCCCACGGAGCTTTGTCCTCCCCTTCCCCTTCACACCCGGGAAAACCAAGATCCTTTCCAGGTAAACTGACCAAAATTCCAGGCTGAAGCCCTGGTAAATGTGGCAGCATCTGGCAAAAATTAGGTTTCTCCAAACCCCTTCACCCAGGTGGCAACACCAGCAGCAGCAACACAAGACTGCAGAATTTAAAATAACGAAAGCTCTAATTTTGACAGACAGAAAGACTGAGCTTTCCACAAGACCAAAGAAACGTGAACCAAAAGTGGACTGTACACTGGAAGGTGAACTGTAACTACCCACAGACAAAAAACAATTCCTGAGAGATGAACACATCCTACAGGATTTTTTTAAGCCTTGAATTTTTATAATTATCACGGTGATGATTTCCTCATGTCTATATCAAAGCGTGTCTTGAGATATGTTTTATATACAGCTGATCTGCACAGGAAAATAAAAACAAGTCTGCTTAGGAAGCTGTCAAAGTAAATAAATAAATCCAGAGACCTGCTGAATTTCCTGTGAATTGCAAGACACTGATTTACAAGCCAGTCCACAGCTCTGCTCTATGGGACTGGGTGTGACAATGCATTCCCTAAACCCGGGCAGGGAATCCAGCCCAGGAAAACCCGCTGCTCACCTCGGGAGTTCGAGGACTTGCCTTTCCCCTCCTGCTCTGGGGAGCACAAATCTGCACCCCAAGAGCACGAGATTGAGCTTCCCACTGACCAGAAAGTGCCAGATTATTTCTCCCTCTGGGTGATGCCGTGTGTACCCCCAAAACAAGCAGCTTTTCCCACAAACCGAGGGTTTGTAGCAGCCCTGGGAGTTTGCCGAGGACTGGCTGTGACAACACTCCTGCACTGTTACTGCTCATCTCAGGCAATTGTTTGCTGAAAGCCTCTTCAAAGAATCCAAAGCTATTTTCCCCCCCCACTTCGTGTTTGCTTTGTGGGGGATTTTCATCCTTTACCTCATGACTGCAAATCCTATTTGTCAAAGAAATGAGACCAAACGTGTCTCGGTGCCTTCGGTTTCATTTCCAGCAACCGGGATACAAATTACTTAATCTTTTTAAGATGGTTCTAATGATGTTTGTTTAGAGGAAAAGAGAAAAAGCTCCTTGCGGTGCCCTGCAGTCCCACGATGCACTCAGAGCTCTCCTGGCATATTTTTCACTGGGGTTTAGTGCTCAATTAAATCGAGCCTGGCAATTTTACACGTACTGGTATCATTTTTTATGTGCAGAAAGTGGAGCAAGCTCTTTATCAAAGCCTCTTTCACTATCTGGGTTGTTTAGTTACAAATAGAATCTCAAACTGTACTTAAGTGCCTCGACTTCATAACTCCAGACAGGAAACTCCACTGAGAAAGTTTAATTTTGCTTCAGTTTCTGACAGAAACAAGAGCAGAGTTTAAGCGGAGAGTGACGACAAAGAAAAACACAAAGAGCTGCCTAATGGCACAAGTATGTGAACGAGCATCCAAAAATTAGCAGAGCTCAGAAGCCCCAGGACTGGGGAAATCTGTGTTTGAACCAAACAGAAGCAGGTCCTCAGTATTGGTAAATTAGACCAAGCAAGTTCAGTTTTTAAATGTGACCAAAAAATTGAAAATAATTTGGTAAAACAAGATCACTTGGCTGAAAATTTGGCCCTATAGACTTGATTCCAACTAACACTGGATGGGTTTTGGGAAAACACCCACCCATACTCTGTATCTATTTTCACAGGTGCAGCTAACTCGACAATCTGAGCCCAAGCTCAAGGTTTCCAGCTCTTACTGCAGTGAAAAAAAGGGGGAAAGTTTCGTCCCTGAGGGCTGTGAGAAGGATTCTCAAGAATCCCACAAAAACTGCCAAAGCAGGGAGGAAGTGCTTTATTTAAAAGCTCCTCCAGTGAATAATCACTGCAGGACCAGCTCCATCATCTGCAGAGCTCCTGACTTGGCACATGCCAGGGGAAGGCAAAGCCCAGGGATTTTGGGGAGCTGAAGGTTGGGATCCACACCCTCACCCAGCTCAGGAACGGTGCTGGAAGGGCTCAGCACTGCTCCCTTTCTGCACATGCAGCCACATTTCAGAGATTAAACATTAAAAAAATAATATCAGCACAGCGTGTTTATCTCCCCCAGGATCTTGTTTTCCATGGAGCTGCCACCTTTCCTGTCCAGGAGCTGCTCCCTGCCTGCACAGCAGCACCTGAGGAACCCTTCCACTCCCTCACACGAAGTGGTTTTGCTCCAGCTCATCTGGCTCCAGTTCCCAAGATGGAGCCTGGGGCACAGGAAGGAGAGAGAAGCCCAGCACTGTGACTTTCTCAAGGACACACAGCCGGTCACACTTGGGGCCCAGATCCCAATCCAGGGCTCCCGAATCCCCGTCCACCAGCCCCTCTGCTCCCAGGAGAGAGCTCAGCCTGGCTGCACATCTAATCAAGCACACACTTCCCCTTCCTCCAGAAATCAGCTGCAAATGCACACAGGGAGATGATGGCCAAGTTAATTATGGTCTGTTCATACTATTCACCACTTCACAGATAAACAGATTTTTCGCTATCATATCAGTGAAAGTTCTCCAGAAGTGGCTATTTCATAGTCTAGGAAAAAGGGAGAAATAAAGCCTCTGATTTTGTTAACTTCAACCTAAACAAACTCTCAATCCAGGAAAGCAAACAGGCACAATGTCCTCTTTTCCCCAGAAGGAGAGCCTGCATATTTTTATTTGCCCAGTGCAAAATTCAGGTCAGAAGTAGAGAAGTGACACCGACAGCAATATCTTACACAGCAGCCACAGACTGAGGGAAGAAATACAACTGACAGGTCCTATTGACAGGCATCTGCAGGGAGCTGGAGAGGGAAAATCTATTGGAGAGGCACTGCCAGGGGAAAAAAATCCTGGTTTTGTTCCAAACCAAGTATGACCTGACAGCAGCTTTTTAATCCCATTAAAAGTGAGGAGCTGATGCTGACTGAGGTCTGTCCTCACTGGCTCCAACCCTCACACCAGGCACCACGTTTTCCAGCACTTTTCTATCAGAACAGAGTTGGAACACGCCAAAAGGAGCAGGACAACCAATGTCATGGGGAAAGCAGCAAGCTTGGGTTGCAGCACCAACAGGAGTCTGGCCAAGGAGGAACTGGGTACAGGACAGTGCCCATTCCATTGGTGTGGGCACGGATCCAGAGGCCTCACCGTGGAATGGGGGGCTTCCCTCAGCCCTGCTCCTCACATCAGCCCTCCACACTCCCTTCCCCAGACTCTCTAGAACACAAATTCCTCCCCAAATGCTCCAGACTCCTGCACCTGCTCATCAGCCCATGTCCCCACTGCCCAACACTTCCCCCATTCCCGTCACTCCAGTACCGCACCTCGGCGGGGGCTCCCTCTCCTCCATGGTGGCTCCAGCGTCGGGATCCAGGGCTGCGATTTGCAGGATGTCCTCTGCCACACTTGGGTCCACGCTGGCAACGAGGGCAAGGCTTCTCTTGTGCTGGCAAGTCTCTCCTCCTCAAGGCTCAGGAGGCTGAACCCGCACTCCAGAGGCTGGACCCGCTCCTGGCTCGTCCCTCCCGGACACCTCGGCTAAAACCTCAGCACCTGGGACAACCAACCCAGGAGGAGGAGCCTCTGCAGCACATGATAAGCACGTGTGGAGAGCCACGGGTGGCCAGGGGACCTACTTTGAGCTGCAAAGCCCCGCCGGGCTGGGCTCCCTCACACACGGGGGCTCCGGCCCTGCAGGGACTGGGACCTGCTGGCCCCCCAGCAGTAATTCTCTGGATTCAGGCACAAGTCTCTCTTCTCAAGAAAAGGTTGGACATAATGAACCATTTTACCTCCAAGAGCATTGGCAGATGAGTCTACTGAACCCTCACAGAGGAGCAGCCATGGATTGCAGAGTTATTTTAATTAACCCTTCAGAGGAAGCATCAGCCAGCTCCTGTCCCCATGTCCATGGGTCTCAGAGTGGGATGCAGCCAGAACACATCTGGACTGCAATCAAAGCTCTTCTTCGCAGAATAATCCACTTTAGTACAGTGGTAAGTGTCCCCACCTGGCGTGTGGGAGACCTGGGTTCAATTCCCACCAGGGAGACAGTGTTAAGAGTTGGACTCAATGATCCTTGTGGGCCCCTTCCAACTCAGAATATTCTGTGATTTATTTTATTCTGTGATTCTTCGGAGCTTCTTGGCACGTTTCTGAATTTCTGAAGTGGAAAGGATGGGCCAAGGCACACAAGAAATGTCTGCAAAAGCTTCATACAAAACTGCTACTAAACAATTCCCATAAATTCGTAAAAAAAGCAACTAGCAGCCATTTTTTGTCTACTGAGATCAGGAATTTCTTACACACACCAGAAGGGATGATGATCCTCTGAGAACAGGGAAGGATGAGGACAGGATAAATTATGTGCACCATGACATTGGGATCCATCATCATCCCTCACAGCCCAGCATCACAACTCCAAAAGCAGAGCCACCACCCAACATCCTAACCCTAACATTGGCTTCATCTGGCATTCCAGTATTCCCAACCCTTGGATCATCTGTTCAGAGGAACAATCATGGAATAATCCTGGAATGGTTTGGGTTGGAAGGAACCTTAGAGCCCGTCTTGTTCCCCCCCTTGCCACGGGCAGAGACATCTTCCACTGGCCCAGGTTATTCCAAGCCCTGTCCAACCAGCCTTGGACACTTCCAGGGAAGATATCAGTGAGATATGAACACTCAGCTTTGTGCAGCAGCCCTCCACTGGCATTGGGGCATGTGAGGATGCAGTTACCCTGCCACAAGCCACACACTTGGTGGTTTCCATGTAACACAACCTTCCATGCACACTTCCAACCCGTTTTTCTCTCCAGAGGGTTAACGTGCTCAGCTATGCAGCGACATTTTATTCCCTGTATAAAACTGTTAGGAAGTTCTGATCCAAGTTTTGACAGGCTTAACCAAAACCACAGCTATGAAAATGAAACTGCTCCGAGTTCAGAATCCACATCTGAGTGCTGCAGCTTTCCTTCCTTGAAACATAGTTCCTGCAGTTTCCACTTAATCTTTTTCTTTCATAGAACAGAATTCCGGAATGGTTTGGGTTGGAAAGGACCTTAAAGCCCACCCAGTTCCAGGATCACCTTCCACTACCCCAGGTCCTTCAGGGCCCTGTCCAACCTGGCCTTGGACACTCACAGGGATGAGGCAAACTTTTCCCCAAAGGAATTTGATCCTATAAACGACCTGGAAATGTACTTTCTCAACAGGGATAAGTGCCACACACACTGCCCGTGGTTGCCTCTGCCAATCCAAGGAGCAGCTGCAGCCCCCTGGAAAGGGGGATGTGCCTCCCTCCCCTCCCCTGTGGCAATAATTGCTGAGTGCGTGGGGAAGGGAAATCAGAAGGAACCCTGGGCCAGAGCCAAGCTCGTGCTGGTTTGGCATCCTGCCTCCCCCAGCAGAAGAGCACAGGAATCCTTTGGAATATCTGTGAGCACAGACAGCACCTGGCTGCACAGCCCAGGGACACTGCTGGCCCTTGCAGCCTGGTCCTTTACAGCATCCCAAAGAGCAGCCCCTGGATCAAACTCAGCAGCTTCTGAACCAACCACCTTATGCATGATCACACAAAAAAGGTACAAAAAAAGCTCCAGGTACAGAAGCACCTTCAGCTTCTGCCACCACCTCAAGCAGTAAAAACCAATTTGGAACCTACAGAGACAGATTTTTAGGATTCAGGATTCAGTCTCATTGTGACAGAGATGTTACATTTATGTAACTCTGTAGCAGCACATGATTTTCTGCCTCCCAACCCCTCTGGTCTCCCGGAGCTGCTGTGGTGGAGCTGCCTTCCCTCACACTCACCCACGGGGAGCCAGCAGCTCGTCTACCAGCTACTACAGAGCCACTACCCTCATCCCACCTCCCACGGCAGCCCGGGGATCCTACAACTACAACCATCTTGTGTTTATGGGGTAACAACATCTCCAATCTCCCGGCACACAGCAGAGACTCCACAGGAGTTTGCTGTGCCCTGGGGAATCACACCCAGGATCATGGAATCACGAAGGATGGAAAACACCTCCAAGACATCAAGTCCACCTTTTGGCCTGTAGCATCACATCCACTCAACCATACTGACAAGTGCCATGTCTGCCTGTTTTTTGAGCCCTTCCAGGTGACTCCAGCTCTGCTCTGAGCAGCCCCTTCCAATGCCTGACCACTCTTTCAGTGAAGGAATCTTTCCTAATGTCCAACCTGAACCTCCTCAGTGCAGCTTGAGGCCATTCCCTCTCCTCCTGTCCCTTGTCCCCTGGGAGCAGAGCCCGACCCATCTCCCCTCTCCTGTCAGGGAGTTGGCAGGAACAGTCACTGCCCTGAGCCTGTGGCCACAGCAGCCCTGGGACAGCCCAGGTGCCACTGGTCCCACTGCCCACCTGGACACAAAGCAGCCACACCTGCAGGAAGGGGCTGTCAGAACCAGCTACAGCTGCTCTTGTATCACTTCATCCTGGGGCAGGTGCCACAGGAGATCTGGGTCCTCTCTCAGCCCAGCTTCACAGCACTGACCAAGACCCTTCACCTCAATACTCTTAAATACAGCAATTTAGCAGGAGGGACCAGCTCGCCCTAAAACAAGCAGCCAAAAGGAGCTTCCACAAAGGATTTCTGGACCACACCAGTTTGACTGGTCAGGGGAGCTGTTCCCTTTGGCAGACAGGCAGTTCTGGAGGAGCTGCTCCCACATTTCACACCAAAGCTGCCACTCTTGCAGGTGACGGGCCCTCTTCTCATGCCACCACACTGTCATGGTCACTCAGCACTGCCTTGACAAGAGGAGTTACTACAAAACCCGAGCCAGCCCTCCCACCACGCAACAGCAGGATGTGGTGGTTTGCAAGCCTCACACTAATCTGCAGTAACACTCGTGAGCAGCCAAGACCTGAGATTATTTCTTCACTTGGACTTGGGTTTTTTGGCTTTCTAGAATACCTCACACCAACCCAAGTTTGTTCAGGTGACAAGTAAGATCACATTGCAGAAACACAGAATCCCAGAGGTTGGAAAAGCCCCCTCAGCCCATCGAGGCCAACCTGTCCCCAGTCCCCACCTCGTCCCCCAGCCCAGAGCACTGAGTGCCACATCCAGCTGTTCCTTGGAAACCCCCAGGGATGGGTATTCCAAACCCTCCTGGCCCCTTCCTATACCTGAGCACCCTTTCCATGAAGAATTCCTCCTGAACTCACCCCTCTCCTTGATAACCAGAGGCCACAGGTGTCCCTCACACCCCCTCCACCCTGCCCATCACTCCCAGGACAACTCCATCCACCTGTGCTCACCCACACCTGCAGCTCCAGCACCACCCCCCTAAACACCCACCAGCTGTGTGCCCTTCGCTGGGGCCTCTCCCACCCTCCAGCCATGGCCTTCGGGATTAGCAAACCTTAACAAGAGACACAATTTCCCACCGTGAAACTCCACCCCACGATTGCAAAGGCAAACCAAAGTAACTCTTGCTGTTTGTTTACTTCCTAATTTATGAACCCCTGTAAGAGGAAACTCTTGTTTTCAAGGTTTAATCGATTCTGCAAAACAAACAGATTGGGGGCAAAACCCCTCATCTAAGCAAACACTTTAATCCTGGGAGTATTTTAACAACAAGAAAACCCTGTTATTGACAAACAAAAGATGGCTTAAAGAAAACATGACAAGTAATCAGCTCAGCAACAGCTTATGTGACAGCTTGTTTTGAAACACACTGGAGCTGTGGTTTTATTTCCACAATGACTCCTTTTTCACTGTAAACATATTGAGCTCTACACCTTCACACCACTTCAAGACACTGGTTTTCACTGTGGTCAGCTTTCACAATTGGCTCATCAAGAGCCCTGTTACACCCGAATTCTTGGCCTGATTAATGCCACCAGCTCTTTCCACTCCCTGGACAACCAGTGTTGGGCAACCAAAGCTCTGCTTCAGCCACAACACCCTACAACACGGTATTGCTCCAGGCACGGACTTCACACTGGTAAAGCCACCGGGCACTTAGAACCTGGAGTATTTGCTGGGAGAGGAAATTGGCTTGAATTAAGGTCCAGAAAACAAACAAACAAGAAATCCAGTGCCTGGTAGCTCATTAACTTGGCCACAGAGAAACCGCCGAGGGAAAGGGAGGGATGCTGGAGTGGTGTCACATCCCCGGGCACGGCTGAGCCCTGCGAGGACAGCAGCTCCTCTCGGGCCTCGGAGCCAGGCCTTTGGCTCAACAGGTCCGCGAGTCCTGGGACACCAGGAGAACTTCTGAGCACGGCAAGAGGACCCCCAAGGCAAATAACGAAACGCACATTCAACAAATCAAACACACGTGGCAGGTCCCGACCCCCGTCAACAAGCACAGCCAGGGGCTCCCGCACACGCAGCCCCGCACAGGGCTGGCACACACCGACCCTTCACAAAGCAAAGCTCTGCATCGCCTGTGCCACGTTTTCCCTGCCCGGTTTGGAGCGGCAGGAGCGCAGCCCGCTGCCCCCGTGGCTGAGCGGGCACAGAGCGACAAACCCGTCACCTGTCGGAGTGGCTCTGTACCAACTCCTGCGAGCCAGCCCGGGCTGAGCCCTGAGCCCCCCACAGACCCCGCACACGGAGCGGGGGCAGCCCCAGCCCCGGAGCAGCCCCAGGGACACCCAGAGCCGCTCCGGGCTGCGGCACATCCCGCGGGCACCGAACGCACATGTGCCCCCACCCCTTCCCCCGCTCCGGTCCCGTTACTGTAGTCCAGGAAACTGCCAAATATTTGGCCTGCCACGCCATTCCCGGGACCCTCCGAACATCCACCCACACCACGGAAGAGGCAGCTCGCCCATGGCCAAGTCCCCTCCGGCGCTCCGGTGTTTACATAACGCGCGACATCCCCGGCGGCTGAGCCCCGACCACGGGCAAACTTGGAGCGGACACCGGGCTCCAGCGCCGGCACCCCGCGGCTCCAGGGGTGCAGACCCCGGCCCCGCAGAGCAGAGGGGTCCCCGCGGCGTTCAGCGCGGGCTGCGGAGGCCGGGCATNTCCCGCCGCCGCCTCCCAGCCGCGGGGGCCGCCCCGCGGGACTACAAATCCCAGCGCACCCCGCGCCGCCCCCGGGTAGAGGAGGAGCCCCTGGTCCGTGGGGTCGGTGATGGATGAGCTCCCGGTCCGGGGTCCTGGATGAGCTCCCAGTCCGAGGTTGGGGTCTGGGGGCTTCGCACAGAGCGTGCAGAGGGCGGGGAGGTGAGGGTACAGTGGTGCCAGGCGGTGCCTCCATCTGGGAGTCCCGGGGTGCGCGGTACGGGACGCAAGGACTGCGCGAAGAGTGACCAGGGAGAGCAAATCCTGAGTAAAAGAGGCGTGAGCTCGGCCTCGGAAGGGGGGACAGCGGGATACCTAAAGCCTGAGTGAGCGGCCGAGGCTGCAGGTGCTCGCACAGGTGGGGTCAGCGCTGCCTTGGCCCAGCCCAGAGCCGGGATGGGGAAATCCCGGCTCCTCTGCAGGGAAACAGCTCCGAACTGCGGGGGGACACTTCAAAGGGTTTCCTCCCTGGTAACTCCAGGGCACAGCGGTGACACCGCAGTGACAGACAGCCTGTGTGCATGTGACACTGCAGCCTCAGCCGGAGGGACTGGCAGCACCTAAAAACCAGTAATAATATTTCGTTTCTTTATTGCATTATGCAATTTTTTGTCCTTAAATGTTATCCAAGGGTATTTCCCCAGTTGCCCCCTAATTGCCATCCATGCCCCCTGTGGGGTAGCAGCACCAGGAGCTGTGCAGGTGAGTGCAATGTTTCCCAGCACAACAACTGAAGGTATGTATCGCTGCAGCTGGCAGCAGGTGAAGGAAACACTTCTGTCACTTCCACCCCTGGATAACAGGGAATGGTGTGTGATGCTGGGCTTGCTGCTGCAGAAGGGGATCAAACCTGGGCCACTCCATAGCTCAGTTCCACCCACCCACTGCACTGGCTGCCCACTAAAAACCCCTCTAGGGAGGCTGGAGCTGTGGCTCCCCAGCGAGGACGTGACTCAGGAGCTGAAGTGAAGGCCAGCACACGGAGTTGGGTGGTTTTCCTCCATGGCTGCAATACTATGAGCCATTACTCATCAGGAATTTGGCAGAGCAGCGGT
The DNA here is from genome assembly GCA_013390025.1 of Pitta sordida. Lineage (NCBI taxonomy): Eukaryota > Metazoa > Chordata > Aves > Passeriformes > Pittidae > Pitta > Pitta sordida. The sequence goes on along the minus strand of WEKX01013532.1, from coordinate 554,777 downwards.
GCCTAATATCGTTAGATAATCCTAATGAATTCTTGTGTAATCAAATCTAATCTCTGCAGGGCTGGGAGTGGCTGCAGCGTCTGGTGCGGGGTGACATGAGGACTGTCCCCAGAGCCAGGGGCAGAGCTTTGCCTGCTGAGCACCTGGAGCAGCTCTGCAGGCAGCAGTGGGTGCCCAGGGAGGGCCTGGAGCCTCCCTCTCTGGAGGCATTCCTCTTGCAAACACCAAAGGCCACATTTTGTCCCATGGACTGTTTGCTTCTGGGTCTTGGTCAGCCCTTCAAAGATGAGGAGTTCATGGAATCACAGAATCCTGGAATGGTTGGGGCTGGAAGGGACCTTAAAGCCCATCCAGTGCCACCCCTGCCATGGGCAGGGACACCTTCCACTGTCCCAGGCTGCTCCAGCCTGCCCTTGGACACTGCCAGGGATCCAGGGGCAGCCACAGCTGCTCTGGGCACCCTGTGCCGGGAGCTCCCCCCCCTCACAGGGAAGAATTCTTTCCCAACATCCCATCTAACCCTGCCCTGTGACAGTTTGCATCCATCCCCTTTGTCTCTTATTTGCTTTTTATTTCTATCATCTTGTTTTATTGGGCCAAATTTTCAAGCAGCCATTGACTTCCTTGGATTATTTTGGATGGAGAGGACTCCAGCCTGTGGGGTGGGTCTGCACAGGTTTTATCTCTGCTCTTGGCTCAGCTGCACCATCAACAGCCCTGGAATTAAAATGAGAGCAGAGGATATTCCGGGACTCTGAGGATCAAACTGCCTCATCCTGCTCGTGGTCGGTCTTCATGGTGAGGAAGATGATCACAAAAGCTCCTTGACGTTAGAGAGATCCACGCCAGCCCTTGGAGATGAAAAGCATTCCTGCTAAATCTGTGCAACAGCTCAGCCTCTCAGAGAAGGGCTGGGAAGCCTCTCATTTCCATCAGATTTTAATAAAGTCAAATCAGGAGCGTGGTGCTCTCCGTGTGAGGAAAGAGGAATAATTAAAGGCTGCGTGGAGGGGATGAGCTGCCTGAGCACAAACGTGATCAATAAATGATCATGAGCCAGCAGAAGTTCTCCCAAGTCCTCAGGATCGCACACTGGAAGTTGGATGTTGCTCAGAAGCAAACTGTAATTATTCCATCTAGTCTCCAAAGAGAATAAGGAATATAAACCCTCCTGATGGCAGCACACAAGTGATGCACAAAAGAACTCCAGGAAAATGAGCCCCAGGAACAAGAGAGCTGTCCCAGATCACTGGGAATCGGCTGATTTTCCAGGATTCCATCATTGTGCAGCCAGAACCCCAAAGCTTTATTAAGGGGAAGATATCCTGGCGGACTGATTCAGTTCTGGAAGAATTTGGATAGCTACATTTTGCTGCCATTTCGGTAAATAGCGCTGGAAATTTGGAGGGAGAAAATAAGTTGGATTTAATTTCCATATTCAGAGAGATTCATCCATTAACATGCCGGGCAGAGGAATATTTACATTTTCTGACCCTGAAGCAGCGAGGGCTGGTTTTATAATTAAGTTTGCATTCATTTGTTTTCCTGCACTCTCCTGCTTTTCTAAAGCACGTCACGGGGGCAAAAGGGACTAATGATGGATAATTGGAATCCGTCCTTGGGAGGTCTCCCAGCGCTGCCATTTTACACACAGTAAAATTTCATAGAGCAAACACAGCTGAGTGCAGCTCCTTCGAGTGCTAACGAAAACCAAACAATAAAACCCCTCCTTCACTATGGACAGGCTGCTTTTTGCTGCCTGTACGAGCAAGAAATATGGTGAATATTTCAAATTAATATCCCCCAGGATGAGGAAAGATTTTTTTTCAGCATCGTGGAGGATGGAGGAGATCCGGTGTGTTCCCAGTTCTGAAAGAGAAAGCAAAGATTTACACGGCAGAGCATCGGAACCTTCGACAGTTACAGTGAAACACGGGGAAAAGGAAGGAAAACGAGGGAATTTGCAGTTCCCTGCTGCAGCGGGGAGTGGTGACTCTGGAGAGGGACTTTTCCATCCCTCACCTGTTGGCTGAACCACCTGTGCTGAAAACTCAAGGAAAAAACCCCCAAAATCTGTATTAACCGCCTTTGAATTCACTTGGCAGGGGGGGGAAGTAGATTTCTCCTTTCCCCCTCTAGTGATATTTACTCCTCTATGGTGATTTTGCCCTAAAACGAGATGTTTGTGTGGATATTTGAGATATTTATTGGCTGATATTTGTGTGGATATTTGAGGTACTCTATTTATATGGGTTGATGAGATATTCGCTTAGACATTTCAGGTATTTGTATGGGTTGATGAGACCCCCTCTCGGGTGAGATATTTACGTGGATAACTGAGATATTTACGGGTTGATATTTGTGTGGACACGTGTGTTTATGTGGGTTGATGAGCCCCTCTCTCAGAGGAGGTACCCGCATGGGCTGATGAGGGGTTTGTGTGGACATTTGCGGTGTTCTCTTGTGGTTTTAGGTATTTGTGTAGACCTTTGCTGTATTTTCTTGGGGTTTTTTGTGGATATTTGCTGTATTTTGGGGTATTTTTGGTATTTGTGTGGCCATTGGCGGTGCTCTCGGGTCCCCGTTCCCCGTGAGGGCACAGCCCCGGCCGCGGCCCCTTTAAGGCTCGGGGGCGGTCACGTGACCGGCACGTGCTCCCGGCGCCAACATGGCGGCGCCCGCCCTGTTCCTGCTGCTGGCGCTGGCACTGGGATCGGGACTGGGAGCACTGGGAACACCGGGAGCCGCCGGGGACTGCGGGTGCAGCGCCAGCCGGACNGCAGTGTCCAGCTGCCCTGAAGAGCAGGGTTGGGGCTGGGCAGGATGTGAAATTGTTTTCTGCCCCGGTAAAATACAATGAATGTGCCATAAACCTCGTGTTTCTCCTCAGGAGAGCACAGGATTCCCCAGAACTGCTGCAGGAAGAGCTGCCAGGGGGGATTTGTTCTCCTTTCAAGTTCCACTTGTTCCTTCCCCCAGACAGGGGCTCAGGACAAAGCCCCTGCAGAGCCGAGGGGTGAGAGCAGTGCGGGGCCTCTGGGTTGTGTTTCCAGCCTCTCAGGGGGTTGTTTGCTGTGCAGATGGTGGCAATTCCAGGAGGGGTGTTCACCATGGGCACCCAGGAGCCCCAGATCCCGCAGGATGGGGAGGGCCCTGCCAGGAGAGTCCACCTGCACAGCTTCTACATGGACCAGGCCGAGGTCAGCAACCAGCAGTTCCAGAGCTTTGTCAACTCCACTGGCTACGTCACCGAGGTGAGGCCCGGCCCCAGGCTCCTGCCTGAGTGCCCAGGAGATCCTGGAGGGACTGGGTTGTCCTGCTGGAGTAATGCTTGCGATGTTCCTGGTGTAATGGAAGGAGGGAATTGCCTTGTTGCCCTGGGTGTAAAGGGGTTCAGTTCACATTGTTATATTTAATGAGTGTCTTCACACCTGCACTGGGCTCTTTGCCAACAGGGTTTTTTGGGTGGGCTTGCCTGGGGTTTTTTGACCTCTTTGTACCAGTACAACGAGATTAGAGCTCCTTATTTCAGAGGAACAGGGAGAAGGGATGGAAGGGGAGAGCCCTGTGCCTGAGGAGGAGAGAATGCCAAGGGGAATAACAGTTTGTGCCTGTTTCTGGGGACAATGGACTGGGAAAGAATGTGTTCAAGCTCTTCCCAGAGAGAATCCACCTGTGCCTGCAGCTCTGGTCCCTCCTGAGAGCCACTGCTCAGGTGGAGCTGGGTAAAGGTTATTTGGGTGATAAATGGGATCCTTCTTTGGGGTGTGAGGATCATTCTCAGGCTGTGAGTGCCTGAACTCAAATGAGGAAATTGAGAACTCAAATCTGTTCACTTTCGTACCAGATTTTAATTCCCAGGTGTATCAATTCACTCTGGGGTTTTTTGGTGTTGTGATTCTTTGAAGTTTATTTGTAGTTTTTATCCTTTTGGCTTTATATAATGTTGGATTGAGTTACTTTTAACTCTCAGTGTTGGAGCAGCACTTTAAAACATTGATAAAGGAGCAGTAAGTAGCAAGGATTAGGAGGTCTTTTAGTGTGATTCCCAGTGGAAGAGTAAGAGGAATTAAATCTGAATTGAGTGTTAGGTTATTGACTGTAGCATTGGAAAGCACTTGGGGCAATTAGAGCTGAATTTTTAATTAATAAAAGGATAATCATGTGCAGAAGTCAGTGAGCTGCCATCTGCCCAGGGGCTGCTGAACAACAACACCCAGAGATAAAATCCCTTCTCCTCTGCTCCACAAGGGCTTCCTTGAGAGAGATCAGAATTTCCTGGATAACACAGAGCTGTGAATGTGAGGGGGCTTTGAGGATAACGTTATTCCAACCCTTTGTTCTCTCCACAGGCAGAGAAATTTGGAGACTCCTTTGTGTTTGAGGGAATGCTGNGGAGAGAATGCCAAGGGGAATAACAGTTTGTGCCTGTTTCTGGGGACAATGGACTGGGAAAGAATGTGTTCAAGCTCTTCCCAGAGAGAATCCACCTGTGCCTGCAGCTCTGGTCCCTCCTGAGAGCCACTGCTCAGGTGGAGCTGGGTAAAGGTTATTTGGGTGATAAATGGGATCCTTCTTTGGGGTGTGAGGATCATTCTCAGGCTGTGAGTGCCTGAACTCAAATGAGGAAATTGAGAACTCAAATCTGTTCACTTTCGTACCAGATTTTAATTCCCAGGTGTATCAATTCACTCTGGGGTTTTTTGGTGTTGTGATTCTTTGAAGTTTATTTGTAGTTTTTATCCTTTTGGCTTTATATAATGTTGGATTGAGTTACTTTTAACTCTCAGTGTTGGAGCAGCACTTTAAAACATTGATAAGGAGCAGTAAGTAGCAAGGATTAGGTCTTTTAGTGTGATTCCCAGTGGAAGAGTAAGAGGAATTAAATCTGAATTGAGTGTTAGGTTATTGACTGTAGCATTGGAAAGCACTTGGGGCAATTAGAGCTGAATTTTTAATTAATAAAAGGATAATCATGTGCAGAAGTCTGTGAGCTGCCATCTGCCCGGGGGCTGCTGAACAACAACACCCAGAGATAAAATCCCTTCTCCTCTGCTCCACAAGGGCTTCCTTGAGAGAGATCAGAATTTCCTGGATAACACAGAGCTGTGAATGTGAGGGGGCTTTGAGGATAACGTTATTCCAACCCTTTGTTCTCTCCACAGGCAGAGAAATTTGGAGACTCCTTTGTGTTTGAGGGAATGCTGAGTGAAGCAGTGAAGGCTGACATCCACCAGGCAGTGAGTAAGAGCAGGGGAAAACTCCCCGAACCCTCCCTGGGGCCTTGGGAACTACCCAGGGACCAAAAGGGATTTATGGAGAGTGTTTGGCCTGGAATCGTAGACTGAGGTGGGAGGAGCCTGTTCCTTTTTTCTTACACAAACAAGCCATTAAATCCAGCTAATATTGCAAAGAAATGCCACCCCTGTGCCAGGCCTTTTTCAGTGCCTCTCATCCCACCTGGACATCACAGGGATCCTGAATTCACTGTGAATATTGGCTTTAAATAACAGGAATTTCCACAGCAGATCTTCCCTCCCCTCCCCTCCCTCGTTTTCTGGTGTGATTGTGATGCTGAGCCTCTCTCAGGCTTCCTCTCCTCCTCCTGAGCAGGCCAGGTGACCTGGAGAAATTCTTCTTCCTGTGTAGTTCTGGGCTGCAGAAATCCCTAAATCAGGATGAAATGTGTCCTAAAACACCCAAACACCTCCCGAGAGTGCTGGTGAGAGCTGAGCCCTGGCTGTGTGTGTAAGCACAGAGTGCTGGGAGCTGCTCTCCTGGGTGTGTCAGCCCAATTCCCCAGCGTTGGCTGCAGTGCTCCCAGGGCAACAGTTGTGCCAGAGGCCTGGGATGGAGCCCAAACTCTGGGATATTTGGCTGCTGCTTTGTGAAGCTTTTCTGTCGCTGTTAAAATTAAATTTCTTGAATCAAAACTATCACCAGAAGCAGAAATGAGGTACAAATATTGGGGTGTGTTACTGGCACTGAAAGTGCCCCCACCAAACAGGGGGGAGAAGGGTTTGTGTTTGTCCTTTCCCTCTGAGGTGTTGAGCTGAGGATTTTCTCCAGTGGGAGCACAGGGAGGCAAAATGCACAAGGGAAGAGTGATGGAAACGTGGGGTTTGTGTTTGATGTGCAGGGAAGGAGTTGGGGGAAGGTGGAGATGAAGACACTGAGCTGAATAATTTACAACAGCTCCTATAAATAATGAGCTGTGTGTCGCTCCTGGGGGCTTGGCTCTGCTTGGCCGCTCTGTCTCCTGCAGTGGCCGGAGCAGACAAATCCATCAGGGAGCCTGGGACAGCTGAATTGCAGAGGTGGGGCTGGGCAGGGATTGTTGGAGCTGTGGGTGTGCCTTTCCTGGAGCTCAGGGGGGCAGCGATGTGGGCTGGGCTGAGCCTCCCCTGGAAGGGAAGCAGGAAAAAGGGGTGGAGTGAGAGGATTGTTGTAGATTGCTGCGAACTCCAGGTTTACTTTTGGCCCTTTTTTTATTGTGATGGAGAATTGAGACCCCCCTGCTCCTGTGCCAGAGGAGGGTGGTACTGGGTGAACTGGGAAGGGCTGGGGTTCAAATAAAAAGGGGCCAAAATGTTTTCTGTGCGTTTAATGAGTTTTGAGATCTTCATGTTTTTAAATGCTTCTCACTCAGCCTGGGGAAGAGAAGGGTCCAGGGAGAGCTTGGAGCCCCTTCCAGAGCCTAAAGGGGCTCCAGGAGAGCTGGAGAGGGACTGGGGACAAGGGATGGAGGGACAGGACACAGCAATGGGTGGGGTGGGATATTGGGCAGGAATTCCTGGCTATGAGGGTGGGGAGGGACTGGCACAGGGGGTGCCCTGGCAGCTCCAGCCAACACTGGGAAGCAGCTCTGGTCAGGCCAGGACTGTGAGGTGGTACTTTCACCCCCGTTTGTGTGCAAATCTCTGCAGTGACCTTGAGCTCTGTGATTTTCCCTGTTTATATCAGTGCCTGGGACTGAGCACAGCCCCAGCCTGAAAACAAATGACAACGTTTTGTGTTTCAGCTGAGAAATGCAGGTCACTGATGGGGGAGATGTTTGCAGGCAGGGCAGTGCCAGTGTGGGAGGTGTCCCTGCCCATGGCAGGGGTGGGGTGAGATGGGATTTAAAGATCCTCCCCAACCCAAACCTGGGGTTCCACTCGTGGCCAGGCCCCACCTGAGTTGGTTCTGAGGGGACAGTGACAGTGGCTCACCCCCTGCACAGAAATTATTTTTATTACTCCCAGACCCCAAAATGCTCCATTTTCTGCCTCTTCCTTCAGTGGGTCATTAATCAGCTGCTGGGGCTTTAGGACCTGGTCGAGAGGAGGAAAAACTGTCAGAGATTGATGTGTGTCTGCCTTACATGGAGAAAATACAACCTCAGCCAAAAATTATGTTCTTTACTGGATGACTAATTTTTTTTTCTCATGCCCTCCCAGTGCCAGAAGATGCTTTTGCAAATTAAAGATGGGTAGAGCTTCACAGCAGAGCTGGTCACTTCTGAGCTGAAGGGTGTGTTTCTTTAAGAACCCACTGCTTGATAAATGACTTTTAAAGCCTTTTCCAGACTTTTCACTCGAAACCTCAATCCAGGCACTTAATTCTGAAATTGCTGAAGTTCCTACTCTGCCATAAAATCACTTCTTCCAGCTGCATCAGTCTGGTTTGAATATGAGATTTGGAGCTCAAGGGGGGGGGGCTGTTTATCTTGATCACATTAGTACAACACTAATAATTGTTGTTGTGATTCCTGGCTGGGGGTCTGGGTGGGTTTCTTGAGGGTATCCCCCTCCTGCAACACCAGTAACGGGGTAAAACTGCTGCTGGAACCCACTTTGGTTTTGTTCTGCACTTACTTAGGGAAGAATTTTCCTGAAGACAATTGTAAAGCAGTTTTAAACCCTTGCAATCAGGAGTTAATGGAGCAATTAAAGTGAGGTTTTCCCAGCAAATGGAACATTTGGAAGGTGAATTCTATGCAGGTGCTGGTGGCAGTGGAGGCGGTTTGGGGCTCAGCTCAGCAGGACCAGGAGCTGAGCACACCCAGCTCTCGTGCCTTTGCCTGGGTTTAAAATAACCCACCCTGATTGAAAGCATCTGCTTTCCCAGCACAGAAGTGTGTTCCAAAATCCGGGCCCTGCAAAGTGTAAATCCCTGCAGCCTCCTGCAGAAGTGGTGTTGTCCAGAGCCCAGCAGTTTAATTTACACAAATGTGTTCTTCTTAGAAACTACCAGGATGAAATCTTACTTGTGATCGCTCAGACTTTGTCTTTAGCTGCTCTTTCGTTTTCCTCAAAGAGCTTTAAAATGCTAATTCTGGATTTCTGTCTTATCTTGAGTATCGTTTAAAGGTCAAACCTGAGAATAAGCCCAGAATTGGTTAAATCTGTGTAGTTTTAAAGCTGCAGTGTCAGTTTGGCTCAGTCACTGTGAGGGTCGAGCAGGAGGGTCCCAGCTGCTGCCTGCTTTAACTCCTGAAGCAGCCCAGGCTCCTTTCCTTTGGTTTTTGTGCATTTAAAATGTTCTTTTTTGCCCCAATGAAAGGCCCCGTTATTAAAGAGAAGCATTTCCAAGTGAATGTGAATCAGAGCAGTTACATACGACCTTCTCTGCTTTGAATTAAGCTTAATAAGAGAAATCCTCGAGGAATGTCTTCCAGGAAAAACTCCTTGGTGCTGAAGGACCAAATTTGGGAATTCTGGGTTGGAGAGAATAACTCAGCATTGTTACAGGGGATTTTTTGCCTGTGTGAGGAAAAACAGGAAAAAAAGGCTTTGTGCCTCACTTCCCTCGTGTGGATCTTCTGTCTCCACCTTCTGGAAGCTGAGAGCAAATCCTTGGGAATCATTTCCTGGGTTAATGACCTGGAAAGAAAACGTGTCTCTGCTCTGACCCTGCTCAAAGGGCTTTGCTCCACTTCTGCCAAAGGCTGGGCAGCAAATAACTGGAGTGAAGATGCTGTCCAAGCCGCAGTTGTCGTTTTTCTCATCACCCCTGTGGGATGTGTCAGGCTGATCAGCCAGGGGGTGACAGCTCTGCCAGGGGCAGGGACACCTCCCACAGTGCCAGGCTGTCCTTGAGCTGGGAATGTCCGTGTCCCTCTGCAGGTGGCAGCTGCTCCCTGGTGGCTGCCGGTGAGAGGAGCCAGCTGGAAACACCCCGAGGGGCCCGGCTCCAGCATTGCCAGCAGGTAAGCCCTGAGCCTGGCATTCCCACCGGGAATGGGGGGGTTCATCAGTTAGCTGTTCGCTTCTGGGGCTGTTCTCCCATTTCCATGCAGGATTCCATGGTCACAGGGGCAGGGATGTAGCAGGATTTCCCATTTCACTTCCCATTCTGAAGTGGCACAGATTTTAGGCCTAGAAAATGAAATTCCTGTTTCTTTTGGGACATCTTACACTGCAGGTGTCAGTGAAGTTGGCACTTCATCAACTAGTTAAAGTTTCTACCAGCAGCTCTGAACCCAAATCCGAGTCTCCAGCCTGGCTGTGACATGGTTTTGAGTCCTCTAAGGACAGTTAGTGCTCCATCACCTGATGGCTGAAGTGCTCGGGAACGAGTCCACTGTCTGCTCTCCAAGGGCAGGCAGAGAATTATCTGAGGCAAAAATAGAGATAATAGCTGGAGGCATTGTTAGAGGGGGACAGGAATCGAGGTCAGAGCCAGCAGACAGGAGCTGCAAACCTGCCTGCAAGTGTGGGGCAGACCTGGCCTGGCTGGGGAAGCTGCCACAGGGAAGTGGCCTCATGGAGTGACAGGGACACTCTGGCTCCTTAAATGGACAGGCAGGAGGAGTTAGAGGGAGTCCTCTGTCTCCTGGGCTGCTGTCCTTGGCTCTGGGGCTTTTAAGGCTTAGATGGGGAGGACCCTTCTGACAGGAATTCTTTGCTGTCTTTTTTTCTGGATGGTAAGGGCAATCCTGGAGCCAAACCCCGAGGAAGATGAGGGGTTTTGTGTGAACTATGAACTGCTGGAAACACCTCTGAGGGCTGCATTTCCCTCCCAGCACCTTCCAGCTGCTTTCCTGTGACATTCATGTCCTGCCTCGTCCAGCCGTACTGGGGCTGGGAGCTTGTCACCCCTGTGTGCCCATCTCCCGGGTGTCACAGTTCTCCTGAGGAGCTTGTCCTGTTCCCTGTGTCTCCCAGGATGGATCACCCCGTTCTCCACGTGTCCTGGAATGATGCTGTGGCTTTCTGCACGTGGGCAGGGAAACGCTTACCCACGGAGGCTGAGTGGGAGTACAGCTGTCGAGGGGGCCTGGAGAACAGGTACCTGTCCCCAGGGTGTCCCTGGGCCCTGTACAGGGGATTCCTTGGCTGGGGAAGGAAGAGTTGGGGGAGGCTTTGCTACCCCCTGGGTGAGGTTTTCTTCCCTCAGTGGAAGGCGTCCCTGCCCATGGGACACTGGATGGGCTTTGAGGTCCCTCCAACGCAATTCTGTGTGAGGCTGATGTTTAATTTAAGCTGTGTTCCAGCTGTTCCATGTGTCTCTTCCCAGGCTTTTCCCGTGGGGTAACAAGCTCCATCCCAAAGGTGAGCACTATGCCAACATCTGGCAGGGAGAATTCCCCACCAGCAACACTGCAGAGGATGGGTACAAGGGCACTGCACCTGTAAGTGTCTCAGGGACAGCTCAGCGTGTGCAAATGAACTTAATCCTCCTCAAATGAAGGTCTGTGTCCAACAGGATCAGCTGTGGCTCTTTGCCATCCTTCTCCCACTTCAGATTTTCAGTGGCATTATATTTCACTGGAGGCTTGAGCATTACCAGGGGATGCTTTCACCAGCTAATTGAAAAGTGAAGATTACTTTCATGTTAACTTCAATTCCTCTCAAACTGACCTGTTTTCCCCCTTTCCAGTCAGTTTGTAGTCAGGAGCTGAAATACTTTCTGCCAGAACTTTTGGCATTACAGTTTTGTGAGCTCAATAATTGTGCAGTAGTTTAAAAGAAATTGAACTTCCCTTTTTGGGAAAGGTGGAGCCTGTCTCCTGTAACAAATCCTGCTTCTCCTTGGTGGGGCTGAGGGCACAGAGGGTGGCAACAGTTCATTCCTTCCTTCTGTGCCATTTAAATGGGATATGTGCCAGTGCTCCAGCCCTGCTGGGGCAGCAGCTCCTCCAGATGCAGCTGGAGGATGAAAATGCCATTTTTTGGTGTGTGTGTCCTGCAGGTCACTGCCTTCCCTCCCAATGGATATGGGCTGTACAACATGGTGGGGAACGCCTGGGAATGGACAGCTGACTGGTGGGGTGTGCAGCACTCCCTGGGAGACACCCACAACCCTGTGAGTGTGGAATGCCCTCACCCCTCTGCCTGGCACACACGGCAGCTGCTTGGTTTGTCAGCCACTGAGAGCTTCCAAACTGGCACCACGCTGCAGAAACCCAGAATTTATGGTGCCACTGGTGAAAAAAGGGCAGGGTTTTGTCCGTTTATGTTGCTGCAGGCTGTGCTGCTCTCACCCCCAGCAGGAGGAGAACAAGCCCTGGTTGCTCTCTGGGGCTCCTGGCAGCCCTTTCCCGCTGCCCCGTGTGGCACAGCCCAGGTTGGTGGGGACTCCTGGCTGCCCTTTGGGGCCCTGCTGGAGCTTTGGCCAAACCTGGGCTGAGCTTGGAAGGACGAGTCTCCAGCTGCTGCTGGTGTCAGTGTGGCTGCAGAACCTCCTTTCCCTCTGTGCCATCACCTCCATCTCCTCTTTTGTCGCAGAGGGCACAAGGAACATGTGAGGTGATTTTGGAACTGCCCTGGAAGGAGCCCGTGATCCCCCACAAAACCCAGGGAGCTCTCCCCCTGTCCCAGGTCACAAGTAAAGTCACCCAAAGTCTGACAATGAGTTTGCCCCTGAAAAGAACCCCCAAAAGCATCATCACCACCCAGTTTTTAGATACTTTCTGAAACAGCTGCAGAGTGGTTATGCTGAATTTAAAAACCCAAGTGAACTTGTTTGATGTAATGGAGGAAACACAATTTTATTTTCATTAACAAAAAAGCCTCAATGACGTGTTTGAGTGACTTTTAAAAGCATAATCCTACTTGTGAGTGTTGGTAATGGAATGCACAAGGCCTGGTGGGGCTGTTACAACGTTACAGCACAGAATAAACTTGTTAATGTGTATTTTTAAATCTGGGATCAGGGTCTGGACAGCTCCAGCCCTTTACATAAGGACAGCAAATGTCCTCCCTGTCCAGCACCAGCTGGTGACTGCTCAGGCCATGCCATGAACATGGTTTGCTGGGACAGAGATTTGTTTTAATCAAATGTGACCTTAATTGCTGTGCTGGGCTCAGTTTCAGTGGGGTAGCAGGACCAAGGCAGTTTCCTTCCCCTCTGTAATCCTTTGGAGACTGAGGGGCTCAGTTTAACTTGGGTTTTATGACCTTTGGTGCTCAGTGTTTTGCCTGGCAGAAGATATTTGTAATTAATACCAAGAGCTCATGCACTTGCCATTGCCTTTGGCTGAGGTGCTGTCTCAGTCCAGGCTGTCCCTTTGTAATTGCTGGAACACGATGGACTTGGGGCTGGACAACAACCCCTCACTAAACATGTCCCTCTTAACTTTCCCGAGTGTTTTTGGAGCCCCTAGCACAGCTGGGTGCTGTGTGTGTGCAGTGTGTGAGGGGAAATCCTGCTCCACAGCCCCATTGTTCTGCTTTGTCTCGTTGGGGAACTTTCCTTAGGTCAGTTTTCCTGGCGTCCCCTACAATGACATTCACAGCTGGGGGATGACTGTGCTTCCAGGGCTTTATCTCTGGGATAAACCACTTCCCAGTGGAATGGGAGTCAGGCTGCCCAGGGGTGGGATTCCTTCCTGCTGAAATTCCCTTTAGGAACCTGCTTGTTATGGGGTGTTCTCCATCAACAAGGCACTCCCGGGCAGTGGGGAGGGAGCAGGATGTGACAGGGTGACCTCAGACACCACTGAGCTGTGCTGCCTTTATTTCTGGGCTCTGCTCACCCCTCTGCCCATTCCTCCAGCTGTGTAACTGGAATCGAGCACTGACCAGTGTCTCCCTCCCCAGAAAGGGCCATCCTCGGGCACGGACAGAGTGAAGAAGGGCGGATCCTACATGTGCCACAAGGTAACAGCGATTTCCACCTTCCCCTTTCATTGCTTTCTCCATGAAATGCTCCTCTGGTCCCTCCCAACCCAAGCCCTTCTAGAATTCCACCATTCCATGATGTCAGGTGTTGAATGAATGTTCCAGCTGAGTTGATGGCACACTTGAAAATCCTTCAGAAGAGCCTGGATGTCCCCGCTGAGCCAAGGCTGTTCATGGCTCACATCGTGTTTTAAACTCTCCCTGCAGCTCTCCTGTTTCACTAGAGCTGTCCTGCTCTCCTTGCCTTGCAGAGCCTGGCAAATCACCCTCCTAATTAGATTAAACTTTCTACAGCGAGAGCCCATTTTCTACACTGATTTCCTTCTTAGGTGAAATCAATGTCACAAGTTAATTAGTAGTTTTAATTCAATTAACAGTGGAATGGGCTCTTTAGTGATGAATAACGTGCCCCATTTTCCAGGTTAGTGAAGGTTCTGGTCTGCCCTAGTCTTTTGTAGGTGATGAAACTAGGCTGGAACAAGACAAAACCCACTGAACACTGTTAGTACAAGGGCTCTTTATGAGGTGCCTGCAAGTTCAGACTGATCTTGCTCTGCTCCCTCCCAGAGCTGACAGAGGATCAAGTTGCACCTTTTTCCATCCCATTCCAGAAGTCTGGATCAGCCTCAGTGCAGGGACAAAACCCTGAGCCAGGCCTTGTGCAGTGACAGGAAAGTGGGGCAGGATGTGGATGGATGGTTGTGGCACAGACTGTTACCCCAGTGCTGAATGAGTGGCATTACCAGTCACTCTCCCACCCTCTGAGAGGGAGCAGAAAGGGTTTTTAGCATTTTCCCAGAGCAGGATATACTGTTATTAGCTGATGTTTTATTGGACACTTGGCTGGTGTGTAGGAGCCCTTATCCCAACGCTGATCTCTACCAGCCCTGTTTTGCTGCACTAATTGACTCATTAACGTTAATGCCCCCCCACCTTGTCCTGCAGTCCCACTGCTACAGGTACCGCTGTGCCGCCCGCAGCCAGAACACCCCCGACAGCTCTGCCTCCAACCTGGGCTTCCGCTGCGCCTCGGACACCCTCCCGCAGCCGCGGTGACATGGGGACACCTGCAGTGTCCCCTGCTGGTCACACAGAATCCAGACATCTCGCTGGACATTCCTGCTGAGGCGGGAGAAACGTCCAACACGACTCAACATCAGTTGGAGAACCTTCGTGTTCGTGGGGACCTGGCCTGGGCTTCAACCCTGACCAAACATCAGCTGGTTTTAGCAGGAGCATTTTGGGTTCAACTGGAGCAAAACTGCAAAGAGGTTGGAACAGCTCCAGTCCAGTCTTAGACCAATCTCTACCTTGTTGACTAGACCAGCTCCTCTAGCAAAGATGTTTATTCATAACTTTTATTTATGTAGACTTCGAGTTTCTACTCTCACATGCAATAAACAAGGACTTGATGAACTTCTAGACAGCTTTAAAGGGAGTTTGAGGCAGTTAAGAAACTCTGGGCAGCTTTAAAGGTAAGTGGAAGGAGCCAGGAGTGACAACTCCCCTCATTACATTCCTTGGCAGTGAAAATCAGGGCCAGAAATGAGTTTTTCTGGTGATGCTGCCCTTTAGGAAGTGCCTTCTACAGCTGGGGCTGGAGATCCTCAGGGTGAGGATGATCAGAAAGGTTGTACGTACTTGAATAAAATGCCAAGCCTTGGTTTATGCCAAAGACTCTTTCCTTTGGGTGTCCTGGACACACAGTGGGCTGGGCTTGGGGACCTGGAAATGGCATAAATGGCTTTATTAGAAACTGGAGCTAATGAGTGATTCCACTGATGAATGAGGTGAGAAGGTGTCAGGTGACATTTACAGTGTAAATTTCCCAACTGTTTTGTTGAGGGGGAGAAAACCCCAAACAAACAAACACTGAAAAGGACAGGAATAACTGGAAGCCACCTCATGATGGGATGTGAATGTACCGGTGGATTAACAAAAACCTTTGCCTTGATGCCAGTCCTTGCCACCCCTGCCTTTTCTGTGGTAAATTGGGGTGTGCATTCCAAGAGCTGCTCTCCTGGAGCTGCAGGAACCTTTAATGAGGCAAGGAATAAACCTAATGGCCACTCAGCTTGGAAACGACTTGTGACAAGCAGCTGAAATTCTTCCGTACTGACAGGAGTGACAATTAATCATTAACCCCACGAGAAATCACATAGGAATCTTTATCTGAACATAAAACCTCCTCCATGTGTAAATCCCAGCAGCAGCAGGGACACGTTACATGGGGAGAAGCTGAGACTGCAGCTTGGCAAGGGAGCAGAGATGAACAGCAAGGTTGGTTTTGTTCAGCAAACAGCAAAATGTCCTTTATCCCGTGTCAGTATCAGGTTAATCCCAGAGTGGTTTGGGCTGGAGGCACCTTAAAGCTCATCCCATTCCAACACCCCCTCCCAGGGCAGGAAATCCTCCATTAGCCCAGGCTGCTCCAAGCCCCATCCTTCAATCAATGTGCAGTGATCCCTTGCTGCTTCACTCCCGTGTTTCCTTGTACCACCCGCCTTGGAAAGTCTTCAGGGTGTCGCATTAAATTATTCTCAAGCCCTTGTTGGAACACAGAGAGTTTAATAGGAATGGAACTCCCAGAGACAATCCTGGTTTTTAGGCATGCTCTGGAGAACTCCCTGGTGTGGAGAAGAGGGAGCTGTCCCACGGCAAGACGGAGGCACAGGAGGGGGAGCCACAGTAGCAGGGTTTCCTGGGTCCCCTGTTCTCCTCCAGAGGTTTGTGTTCGCTCCCAGTCCCCGGTGAGTTCCGGAACCTCCCGGAATAGTCGTAGCAAAGCTCCTCCCCGGCAGGGATGTCCGTGGCTGCAAACAGGGCCAGCCTGGGCACCACGGAGTGCACACGCACGGGCACCATCAGCAGGTTGGGCTGGCAGGAGTGGTTCAGGAACCTGCCCACGTTCCCCACGCGCGTGGGGTCCACGAAGGTCTCCAGGACGCGCCCGTCGTGCAGGTGCTCCCTCAGCGCCAGGATGTAGTTGGAATCCTGGGGGCTCTGGGCCTCCATCCTCCTCCGCGCCTCCTCCCGGCCCAGCACCTCCCCGGCGTACTCACAGACGAACCGTCCCCGCGGGACGGGCTCCAGGGCACGCACCCCCCAGCCCTTCCCGGGGCTCGGGAACACCTGCAGGCGCAGCCGCAGCCCCCGCTGCACCAGCCGGTTGGGGCAGGGCTCGCCGCACCCGCACAGGGCGTTGCACTCGAACACGGGCCGGCTGAAGCGTCCCTGCTGCGTGTCCCGCAGGCGCTGCCCGCTGTAGTTGTGCCCTCGGCACAGGCAGGAGCACCCGGGGGCCGCACAGGAGCTGCTGCTGCAGGAACAGCCCGGCAGGGTGATCTCCGCGGGGTCCGTGTGTCCGTCCGCTCCGGCCACGCTCTCCGGGCTGTACTGCGGGGACACAACGAACACTGAGGCTGCAGGGGACCCGTGCCTGGCAATGGGCGAGCTCTGAGCCGCAATCGTGAGCCGGACCTCGCTCAGATGGTTTACAGAGCGCAAACCAAATGTTCCGTATAGACCGAGAGAGAATCAACGGCCTGTTAGTGCCTGAATTGGTCACAAGTCCCTCAGCCACAAGAAACGCTCAGCAGAGAAAAGATCAGCTGATTAGAGCTAGTCCACTAGGTATGATTTTTAACAGAAATAATAATTCGTTTATANGCCCCGTCCCTCCTTGCCCCGTCCCTCCTTGTCCCGCCCCGCCCCGTCCCGCCCCCACCCAGCCCCACAGCGCCCCGGCCGTGCGGCTGCCCCGGGGCTGGGGCAGGCGGTGTTGCCGGACGGTCCCGATGCCGCTCTCTGTGGTGTGTGTGCGCCGTGCCCGCACCGATTGTCCGTGTAAACCGCCAGCCATTGAGTTGTGTAACTCTTTACGTGGCTGTCAAGCCTGGCTGGTTTGGGAGGTACTCGGTTTGGGTTCGCTCCCAGGTTCACTCTTTACAAGCTGATGTGTTTAAGGCAGGAGGCTGTGCAGGGAGANCCTCAGTACCTGGAATGCCGCCGGGCTCCCCCCGCCCGGTTCCAGCTCCACAGGCACCGGCTCCTTCCCGCCGCTCAGGTCCGCGCGCGCCGCCATGCCCGGTCCCGCCCCTGNTGCCAGGGATGTTCAGCCACAGCTGCTCTGGGCACCCTGTGCCAGGGTCTCCCCACCCTCCCAGCCGGGAATTCCTTCCTAATCCCTCACCTGGACATTGCTAGTGTGATATATAACAGTCTGTGGAAGCATCTCACCTCATCTCTCTGAGCTGTGGCTTGGAAAAGCAAAGCCAGGCTCATGTTCTTCACGTGCTGGTGATTCCATTATCTTCTGTATTTCCTCCTGGGTCAGTTATTTTGGGGTCTGAGGAAGGTCTGACCATTTCACCTTCCTGTCTTTGGAGACCCAGGTGTTTTGTGTTTGAAATCCCCTGGCACACCCACCAATCAACCCCTCACATTTAGGGACAGCAATGGCCAAGGGTGCTCTGTGCCCCTCCAACAGGGTGTCACTCGTGCCTCCTTTTCCCTGTTGTGGTCACTGATTACTTTTATTATCCCTCTTTCTGCAGCACCCCGGGAACGGGAAGAGTCATTCCCTGTTGTGCCCCTTTCCTCCTGGCTGGGAAGAGGAGCTGAGCAGCAGCAGGAGAGGTGCAGGTGAGGCTGGACAGTCAAGTCAGTGTTTGGGGGATGACAGCGTTGATGAGAAGGTAAAGAAGCTGTTCATTGCACTCAGGCTGTATCCAACGGGAGGAGGCACTTCTGGAGGCCAGTGTCTCCTGATATTTGGCTGTTACAATTTTGGGGAAGGTTTTAATCCACCGAAAGCTCAGCTCAGCACATGCTGCTGTGTACCTGTGGCATCACTGCTTCATGGCTGAAGGAAATGCATTTGGTGGAAGGGTTTAAACACCCCAGAAACAGCACATTTGCCCCCCGTGGTGCCTCTAAGCCCTGCCTGGGGTTGATGCCTTCATCCTGTGGGCACTTCCCAGTGTGGGGAAGGTGGCACGTGAGCTTTGTTAAAGATGCCGGAGTGCTGAGTGACTGGAGATATTAAAATGCACTTTAGTTCTGGGCTTTCTGTTATTACCAAGTTGACCTTTAGATCAAGACTTGTGTAATTTGGCTGCTAATCCGTAATGCCAGGTGGAATTCTCTTCCATTTTGAAATGATTGAAGTAATGAGTCATTGCTCTGTAGTAAAAGGAACAGGTTGGTTATATCTACAGTAGATGGAGTTGGGAGATCTGCAAAAGGCTGTGGAAAATTCAGTGTTTTTCTCCTCCTTATCCCACCCAGGGCTTCTATTGTGTTGGACTGGTGAGAGGCCCAAGTTGGGTGATAAATGCATTAAAGCTCATTTTCATTTGTGTTGCAACACTGAATGGAGAGCTTCAGATGGAGATGGGAGAGTGAACTGGAGGTGAAATTTGTGATGCTGAACTGGGGCAGCTGGTGCAGCTGGAGTTTCTCCTGCAGCACTTTCTGCTGTTTCCAGGATGAATAGCTTCTGTTGCCTTGCCTGCGTTGGGCTGTTGGATTGTCTCCCTATATAAATACGTAGTGCTTTCTGCTTCTAAATGATTTTGTGACCCTTCTCTGCAGTTTCTTGGATTTCTTAATGACCTTCTGCCAAAGGGAATGTGGAAGGTCGACTGTGCCTGAACCTGTGCCTCCTGAAGTGCTTTTCAAATGGTGGCACTGAGTGCAGACATTCCAAAGGGACTTTGGTCAGTCATTCCTGGGCTCAGAGTTTTGGCTGCCTTATCCGTGCCCTCTTTGGGTTGTGTCTCCTTCCTCCTGTAGCTAATATTAGATGCTTTTGTTAAAAATTCCTTCATTTAAAGACTCTTCTCTTTGTGCCGTTCATCTTTTCCGGCCAGACAGGTTTAAATTTCCCTTTGCTCTGCCCTTTATTTATGGATAATCATCTCCAGGTTGGTGGGGATCCTCCGGGCAGCGCATTGTGTGTCTATTAGAATATTGATCTGCAGAGAGTGCAGTATGCAAAGTCAATATCCCATTACGTGGAGTGACATTGTTCCGAGGCTGGACAAGCTCAGACCGGTGTCTGGACACTGGGGTGGTGTGGGCAGGGCAGGGGATCCAACCTGCTCGTGGCTGGGAGGCTCCCTGCAAACAACCTTGGCAATGCACAAACGTGCTTTTGATTTATTAAGGCACTGCAGTGGGTTGGCTTTCAGTAGTGAAACAGCAGGATATCAATGTCCAGCGGTGTACTCAGGCAGGATGTACAGCCATGAGCAGCCTGGCATTGCACACTGGCTGCTCTGGAGTGCTCAGGGAACTGGACAGACCAGGGGTAAAGGTTTTCTTGTTCTCTGGGGGTGGGTGCAGCTCCCCTCCCTCAGCACTCTGAAGATGGGCAGCCACAATGATTTGTTGCCCACTCTGGAGCCGTTCTCAGAGCAGTCTGCAGATATTTTAGCACATCCCACTTGTGCCTCGGTGCTGGTCACGAACCTCTGGCCGCGCTCAGGTAGATTCCTCCACGTGCCCCCGATTAAAATGCAGTAATTACACTTAGCCAGAAATCTGGGGTTTGCCCACCTCCAGCTGGATCCGTTTGTGCTTCCCAGGCTGTGAATCCTTTGAAGTGCTTCCCGAGGGTTTGGAGTGACCAGTCCCCGCACACTCATTCCCAGCCCCACTCCCGCCGGGGGCTAACGAGCTGCCCAAATCCTCCGCAGGGCAATGGATGCGGCAGTGGGATCGCTGGGAATGGTGTTTGTGATCCAGAGAAGCGGCTGAGATCAGTTTACTGATCTTAGCTGTGCGGGGAGGGCTGACCTTGGGAAGTGCCGTGTGTGGATAACACGGTTTATCAAAATATCTCCAGCCCAGTTTTCTGCAGAGAGACGTGAACTCTGTCTCCTTTCTCGTCCAGATAAGAAAACTGCCGCAGGAGCCCAGGGGAGAAGTTGAGCAGTGCTTGAGCTCCTGGTTCTCCCGGGTGCTGCTCCTGGGGTGACAGGAACCAGGAATCCCTGCCAGTACAGGAGCACTCAGAGTCCTGGCTCCCAGATGAGGGGGAAAGTTTTGTAATTTAACATTCTGTCACATCATTGGATAGACACAAAACGAGTTTAGAACAATGGGAACAATTCTGCTCTGACCATGCGAATTGCTCCCTGGTTAACAGCAATGTATTTCACTAAAAAAAAAGGGAATCTTTCCTGGGTGTGTTCTCTTCCTGTTAACAGAGAATGCCATAAAACTGCATTCCAGTCAAATGGACAACAGTATTTCTTCAAAAGCCAGTCATTACCAACTTCATTTGGTCCAAAGTAATATTTGCTTAATATGTAACAATTTTGTCCAATATAATGATTCTGTACTGTTCATGCTTTCAAGAAGGTTTGTTTTGCTTTTTTTTTTTCCTATTTGCATCGTTGTGCCTCGAGAATAAAAAAATCCCTTGTAGTGTTTTCTTGCTGCTGCATAACTGTACTTTGGTTTAAATCAAATCCATAATTTTCCCTTGTTGGTATGACAACAGAAAGCACAAAGGTGAAATTCGAATAAGGATATAGATTAATGTTAACTGTGTGCTGTGGTTAAATAAATCACTTCATGATTACAGAACAATAATTCAGTGTGGCCTGCAGTCAGACAGGATGCTTTCAAGGAGGGAGGAGCAGTATAAAGAAAGAAATGTGCGTGTTTAATGCAGTATTTCGCTCTGATAGTAAATCAATTCCCCTCATCAAGTTATACAAACAAATTTATGGGGGGGTGTGTATCCAGGGCAATTAATAAACCATCTTCTATGGCACTAAGATATGTAGCATTGCACTGTAACCTTTAAATACAATTTATCTCAAAGACATAATGCTTAAATGTTAAATGTTCCTTCTCAAAGAAAATTGAGGAAGAAAGAAAATAAATAATGCTTTAAAAAAAAAAGTTTATGTAGAATTTCAGCTCTTGGAAATTAATTACCCTTCAAAGTTATTGAGATAAAAATGGAGAGATTAATGTTCTTTGCAATGGTGTTTGCCTCTAAAGCCTTGCCAATTTAAGGAAACAAGCAGCAGATTCCCCTGTTTGCTTTGGAGAAGGGAATGTTCCTCAGGAGCTGCGTGGCTTTGTTGTGGGCTAGTCAGCTCTGATGACATTATGTGAGATGTGGACAAAGGGAAAAGCAATCTTGCTTTCAAAGGCTTGTCGGTGACCTTTAAATTAGGGCTGGGAGTCTCATCCTCTGAACTGCCAGTTCAGGAGACACGACTTCCTCCCCTTCGCTTTGGGACCAAAAGGTTGTTTTCACTGAAATTACCACTTATTACAGAAAGGTTATTTCACTAGAGCTGCATCTCAAGGAAGTACAGTGACCCTGTGTTTGCAACTTCATCACCGTGTGCCTTTTTTTACGGATGTGCTGTTGTCGTTCTTTCAGAGCCTCGCAAAGAGCCACTTTGGATGGGCTCGAGTTGAACTGCTGCAAATTGTTTCTGTTCGCTGAGGTGGAATAATGGAAACTGGGGCTTTGGGAGAGCTGCTGTTCAGCTCCCTAAAAACCAGGGCTTGGGGACTGTCCTGGTGGGGCTGGGCCTGCCGAGGATTCCTGCCTGTTACTGCACAGTGTGGATATTGTAGCTGATGACTTGCGTGTTTTTTACAGGAATTAGGGATAACATTTCCAGGAGTCCCCTAAGTTCCACAGGGTTTCCAATTACTCAGTTCCCAAATTGTTTCAGGGGCTTTTCTTAGACTAGATTTTACAGCTCTTGGTTAAATAAACAACCTTTTTTTCCAAGAATTAATAAAGATATCAGCAACTCACTGCTATTCAGGATTTCATACACTTGAAAGGCCTGAGACCATCAAGCTGTGTTTTTGCCCAATACTCTCATGTTTTAATTGAGTGGATATAAGTAATCTTGAGATTGATTATGTACTTGTATAAGCTGGCTGTAAACATTAGTTTCTTTCATATAAGAATAAAAAATGGGCTTTCAGACCATATTTAAACTTTTAGTTGGTTTTTTTTTAAGTATGTCTAACATCAAGCACACATCTTGAGAGTCGGGAAATAAACTGGACGTAGACTTAGGCTCCTTATCTGGACTTTAATCTCTTTTGGTTTTGCTAGTGCAAGAAACATATCTATAGATGTAAAAACATCCTCTCGCGGATGTTAATTTATTCGCGTCCTTGTTATCCGAGTGCCTGCCAAGAGATGGCGGTGCGATGCTGCTCCATGTGCCGGGGGAGCCTGGAAGGTCTGGGATGTGTGGGAATACAGAGGTTCCTTCCCGGTGCCTGTGGTGAGGTGTCAGGGAAAGGACACGGGGACTGGGCTTATTTCCAGTCCAAAATTGTTGTACTTGTCAGGTGAATAGGCTCCTTCCCTTCACACAGGGTGTTACTTCCTTCATCAGTAGCACTTTGTCAGGACGATTTTCTAATAGTCAGTCTAAATTGTCTGTGTCTTAATAGAATCTAATGTCTCCCTTACTATAATAAATATTTCATACTCTTATTCCAAGTTTATAGCTCTTTAAAATTTGTTCTGCTGAGTCAATGTGGGGTTTCTTGTCCAGTGCACATCCTGTCTGTTTTTGCATTTGCTCTTGAATTTCACTGGTATAAAAGCTTTAATAAATGCTCCAGTCATTCTAGAGGTATTCTTTGCTTGAGGAAAATGAAGGAATAACCTGTGTAACGAGTGGACAAGATCTACAACTGTTTGAAAAATAAATATAAACTTGTGTCCTTGGTGGTGTGTGTTCCAAAGCCATGGCTGGGCTCGTGCTCTCGGTGGTTTTGTCTCGGTGCAGCTCTAGTGCAGGTGGCTGGCAGGGACACCACGAGCTGGTCCTTGGCCAACCAGACACAAAAGTGGGAAGCTGAACTCTGAGCACGAGTCCAGGCAGGACTGAGCCTTGGCCTGTGTCAGCAGAGCCGCTGGAGCTTTGGCGTGCTCTGCTTTTTGTTCTGTAACCACAGCAGGAGAACTTGAGAGCAGAGACAAGTGAAGGACAGGAGGACAAATGACTCATCAAAGGCTCCCCAGCAGGATGTGGTGTGGGACTCGAGTCCATCCCAATTCCCTGCCCATGTGCTGCTGGAGCAGAGTGCTCAGCCCTGCTGCTGCCCTGGGCTGGGGCCAGGCTCTGCTTTCCTCTGCTCCCCCCAAATCCTTCCCCTGGCATCATGGTTAGGCCTGTTTGCCAGAGGAGGGAACATCTTTATGATTTCTGTGGTGTTCAGGGGAATTTAGATCAAACAGTGAGTAAATTCTTGCTCCTTGGGAATGATGTGTGCTGTGGCAGACAGGCTGCCGTGCCTCATCCCCTGGAAACTGGGGGACAATGGCCAATCTGTGTCCCCTCAGCACTGGGGATCATCCCTGCCCGGGATTATCTGCACATATGCCAGGGTGGCAGGGCTGGATGTGCAGGGGGAGCAGAGACAGAAGAGCCCTTTGTTGGGGGTGTCTGCAGGCTCTGCTGCTCTGGGGGGCTGTTCACTGGTGGCTGCGCTTTGTACACGTGCCTGGACAACCCCTGGGGGGGCTCCTGGGTTTGTGGTGGATCTGTTCCCAAACCTGTGCTCCTGGAATGCTAATGAACAAAGGGGGCTGCTGTTGCCATCACGCATTTATTTTGATGGCAGTGAGAAACTTTTAAGGTTAAGGGGGGAAAAGTAATTCCTATTGATAAGAAATCTGAATGCAGTCACATACCAAGGCTTTCTGCCATCTGTCAGCACTGTATAAATATATATATCCCCCCAAACTCTCCAGTAAATTGCAAATCACTTTGTATTTTATCCCCTTCCATATATTCTCACTGAGTGCCCTGTTCTGTACCTCGGTTAATTTTATGCCGAACCCTCATTTGTTCACATGGATGGAATTAACTTTGTCTCTTTGCACTCTCAGGTTTAAAGGGCTTCCAAGATGAGCATGTTCACCTATTACTTTATTTTCCATACATGCTCAGAATAATTTGAGGGATTCTTAGGGATCCATCCTCAGTTCAGAACTTTTTACAGCAGGCAGCAGTTAAAGGGCAAAGGAAAAAAAAATGGTTTGACCTAGTTATGGAAGCACAGCCCGTAAAATGTACCCTGGTGGGGAGTCTCCGTGCTGGAACTGTGCATTTTGATTCCTGCCCGGCTTTGTGTTTCCATCTGTTCCTCTCCTGTGCAGCTCCTGCAGCGTGTCTCACCGAGGCTGGGGCTGCTGGGGTGGTTTATTGTGTGCCAGACTGTTTGGGGACTGCCTGCTCGCTCCTTTGACTGAGCTCATCTGCTTTTGTTCCCCTGACTCAGATCTGCCTCTCAGTTCCTCTTCCTCTGTCTCACAGACATTTTCCTCCCAGGGAAAACGCTCTGACAAGGTTTTTATGGAAAGTTACAAAGCCGGAATAGTTTTTTTTTAATAGGGTTTGCTTCTTCCTGTGGCCTTTTATCTGCATGTCCTTGTCTTCTACCTTCCAAACTGAGTGTTTGCCGTAGTTCTGTTGCATAGTCTGTGTGTGATCTGGGATGTTTTCTGTGACGGTTGAAATCCTTTTTCTTTCGCAGCCGTGAATAATGAGTCAGCTTGAACTGTGTTGGATTTATTCCCTCCACCAGGATGGAAGTGAACTGGGTTTCCTGCTGTGTCAGTGCAGAGGGGCCAGGCTGGTTTCTGCTGGGTTGTACAGGTCAGTGGCTCGAGCAGAGACTGGGGCTGCTGGGGTCTCACTGAATTGCATCCCAAACAGAACACGAGGAGTTTTGTTTTCACAGCACTTTGTCATTTTGGGGGTTGAGTGAAAATGCTGTTGAGGCTTGGTCTGTGCTGAGGAGACCCTGAAATGCACCTGTGCTTGGTTTTTCATTCGTACACCACGGTAAAGGAATTCTAAGCAATTTGTGTCCCAGATTGACACTTAAAAAGTAAAGAACTGAAAAGAAGCTTAAAACTTCTTACTCTGACACTGTTTCCTTGCTCTTATCATGCTCCCACTTTCCATTGTTTCCCCGGGGCGCTTTGGAAACTTAATTAAATTCTGAGTAAATTTTTCTATCACAATTGGCACACAGTGGTATTGACAATACAAACAAAGCACACAAATTGTTTAGTGCAGGAAGGAGGAGATGACAAAGTGGGGAATCAAGCCTGGCTTGCTCCTTGCTGCAGCCAGGACTGACTTTTCCAAGCCCTGCAGTTCGAATGTCACTCCCCATTGCCGTGGCCTTCAAACCTGAAGGTGTTTCCTGACCAGCTGTCCAGGTGTGTGCTGGGGTAGAGGGGTCTGCATTGGTGTGAGTTACTAAAACTGTTTAAAGCAAAGTTTGAGGGACACGTTAAAAAGAAACCTGGACCTGAGGGAGGGGAAAAATATAAGCGTGGCATTGACTGCCTTTGTGATAAGGTCTGAGATTCTTCTCAAATAATTAGCAGGATATAAATATATCAGTTCAAAGAAATGTGCAGATCTCTTCTGACAAACATTATCATCTAGAGGCATTCTTTTTATCTGCAGGCATTGTTTCTTGTGCATCCATGGTTACTCTCCCAGAAGGGGGACAAAAAAAGACTTATCTGTTCCCAGGTGTGGTGTTTTACCTCTGGCTAAAGCTGTGCCCGGGGTGGAAGAGTTTTCCTGCATCATCTATCCTGGGAAACCGTCAATAACTAAAGCAGAGTAAAAGTTAATTACCAGCCAGTTGGGGAGGCCAGGGGAAGGAGAGGCACTGGGGAGAGGAAGGAGGGAAGAGGGGAACACTTCTCTGCAGGATCGTGTGTGTGAGAGGGAAGGCAAAAAAAAAAAAGAAAAGGAGACCACAGTTTGTAACTGAGTGCTTAAATCTGATATGCTGAAGGCCTTTTAGCTTAAAAAAATGGATTTATTTCAGGTAATCACAGTGTAGTTTGGTTGAAAGGGACCGTAAAGCCCGTCTTGTTCCACCTTCCACTATCCCAGGTTGCTTTTACATGTTTAGCAGCAGAAAGGTGACAATAGAGGCACAAACTGCTCCCTGGGAGACTTGGCTTAATTTTAGAGCTTTGCTAATGCGCTCTTTAGGATGAGTTTGATTTAAGTGCTTGAGAAGGATGCCTGGGTCTTGCTCAGCTTAGGTAAGAGGTAGCCCCATTCTGTCAGATGGTCTGTATTTTAACAATCCTGGTGAGAGCAGTCTGTGTGTTCCAGAGCAGGGGTGACCTGTGGGTAATAATTCATGTTCTGTAATAATGAGTTTGCTCTGACTCTCCTTCCTGCTTCCCACCTGCCTTAGGTTTTTCACTAAGTAAAAATTAGGGGTTTTGTAGATCAGAATTCAAATTCTGCTTGGTGACATAAGGGACAAACGTTTTGTGAGGGGTGAGACACCAGTGCTGCTGTTGTGCTGAAGGTGTTTGTGGTCCTGCTGCCCTTTGCAGGGAACTCCTGAAGTTAATCCTTGATGGTCTTGGAGTTCTTGCCCAACCTTAATGAGTCTGTGAGTTAAATTATTTTGTGAGAATCACGTTCACATCAACTGGTTGATAATTTGGACCTGAGCTTTCTAGATGTGACACAAGAGAAAAATTGAGTTGGAAAGGCAACAAGAGCTTTGCCATAAAGGATATTTCCCTCAGCCAAGGCACAAGTGGCAGTAGGGAACACAGGTAACCTTTTAAAGCCTTTAATAAAGCATTCCCTAATACAAATTAGTCAGAAGAAGTAATTTTAGTTACAAGAGCCTAATTAAACCCTCTGATATGAACAGAAATGGACACCACGGAGCAGTACATGGGGCCCAGGGAAGCACATTTTCCAGGGAGAGCAGGGTGAGTGATGGGGGGTGCAGAGCCCTGTCACAGGGTGCTGTCACCTCGGATATGTCACTGCCTTGCACCTCCCTTGGTCTGGGCTGCAGCAGAGCCTCAAGTCCTGCTAATGAGCTGTGCGAAAGGCAGAGCAGGGCTACACATGAACTGTTTGTCAGGACAGGGATAACCAAGCATCTCCTGGGGGTGCAGGTGCAGCTTTAGGTGTTTCTCCAGGGTTTAGATACTTCAACGTTTGCATGATTCCCTCCCCTCCTCAGTTTTATCAGTTGATTTTATTCAATGATAGTTCAGAGACCGTAACAGATGCGAGACTGAAAAAAAGTCGTAACAGCAGCACTACAGAATGTGGGATTGGCTGGAACCATTTCCCTCTGCTTGTCCTTGATGCCATTTGGCTGTGCTGAGGGGTTGGGGCTGGGTGAATTTCCCCAGGGAAAGGTGCTCCTTTGAGCTGGAAGGTTTGAGCTGGGAAAATCACCTTTAGTGGTTTGTGCAGGTTTGATGTGGATGAGCTGGATCCCTGTGAGGAGGATGTCGGTGCCCAGCTGGGCTGGCAGCACATCCAGCCCAGGCTGCTCTCGTGGATTGGGTTTGATCTTCCTGCTGGCTGAGTGTTGTTGTGACAAACACAGGAGGAGATGCTGTAAGCACTTGAGACAGCAGATTGCTGAGCTCTCGGTGGGTAACAGTGTCTGCTCCAGTGGGAGTCAGCAAATTCATTTTGGGGAGAACCAGTTTTTTTGCCGTGATAATGGATGGCACCTGTTATGCTTGGGAAGCTGAAACACAGACTCTCGAGGCTCCTTCTCATGTTTTTGGGGGGTTCTGGGGTCCCTTTCTGTGTCTGTTATTTTAGTAAGGCTAGTCCCCAGCTAAAGCTCCCCCTGAGCTTTGGACCATGTGTCACCCCCTCCTCCCTGGAGAGGCAAAGCATCATACACCACTTTTCCAGCCTGCTTCCTAGTCCTCAATTTTTGTGTCTCGTATGGAAACTCATGTTCTGGAATATACAGCAAAATGAATTTCATTTATGATAATGCATGCCCAGCACTCCAGATCCCGAGAGAGGGATTATTAAGCTTGCACTTCTTGGTTGCTAATGACTCTCCAAAGGTGATGAGATTAGTTATCTGAGGAGCATGAGGTAACTGTTGTTTTTATTAGTTCCTGGCAGATGGTGGCTGGGTAATGAATGTGCAGGGAGTGACAATTCACAACCCCAGGAGTTCAGAGAGAATTTTTAGTCTCCAGAGGGTGGAAATGGGCCTGTTCAGCATCTGTGAGAGAAGTTCCTGCTATCCATAGGAAATTCTTTTGTCCAGGAAGCCTTTGAGTGATGAAAACTAAGACTCCATTCAGCTGTATTATTCTGCATTTTTTCCTCTCTGAATTCTCTGGGCCTCTCATTCTTCCTGGAGAAGAGCAAGTTTTATGTATCAAGTACAAAGATCAGTGTAAGTTGCCTTTAGATTCATCCCAGAGGGGCTGTTCTGGCCAGTGTCTGGAGTGATAAGCACCAGTGTGGTTTATCTCAGCTTAGTCCTGATGTGCACAAGCTCTTCCACGTGTGTCCTGGGAGGCAAATATTTGTACATGGCGAGAAATCCTTTAGCTTTTCCCTTCCCCAGCCTGTGTGGATGTTTCCTGCACGGAGGCACAAAGAGAGGAGCCTGAAAACCCCTCTGTGATTGTCGATGCTTTGGAGCTTTCCTCCTCCATCCACTGAATCCTGGCACTTCCCCCTGGGCTGGAGCCACTCTCCATCCTTCAGAGGAATTAGGCAAACAGCCTTTCCCCAATTGTGGTTATGAAGAACTCTGCGTTTCCTTGGAGAATGGAGAGCTCAAATCCATTTCTCAGCATTTTCTAGCATTGCTTTTAGGGCAGCATTGTGGTCTGGGAGAGTTTGTGGCCACGGAATGCCAGTTCCACTTCTTCCAGGGGTTGCCTGTGTGCTGCTGGACAGGCCACTGGAAATTGTGTCTGCATTACAAAAAGATGATGCAGATTTGCATTTAAGGCCCTTCTGGAAGAGCAAAGCAGCATTATGATGATTAAAGAAGAAAGATGATAATCTTGAACTAAAATTGAAAATAAACCCTTGGTGTGTAGGTTCAGGGAAGAGGATTTTTTTGCTTAGTCCAGCGACTCCATTAGTTTAAAGACCATTTCCATGTACCCAGCCAAGATTATGCCCCCAGAGCAGATGTAGAGTTTGGAGTCGTGCTGAGGTGAATCATCTCAGCAGAGCTTGGCTTTGCTGGCAACAAAAAGAAGGAAACAGCTGGAGAAAGCTGCGAGAGGCTTTTCGGGGGTTGGCTTCCTATAGATTACTCTGCTAATTGCTCCAGCTTAGCACACACGAAGAAAGGCAAAGGCAGGGGAGGGGGATTTATGGAAAACACGGCCTTCTCCGGGCGTGCTGGTAGGGGGGGAGCTTGGCTTCTGCATCTTAGCATTTAAAAAATAAAAACATGAATTCTTAACAGCCATCTCTCCTGGCCACGTTTCACTTTCTCAAGAGAGATGGTGTTCTAGTTGCTGCTAGGTGAAGGGAAAAAAAGAAAATCCAAACCCAGGCTGTGAGAGACTCGTTACAGATCTGTAATTTCCATCTCTTTGGGTGGGATTTGGCAGCAGGCTTTTGTCAAATAGGCCAGAGGGCCCTAATTTTGACTAGTTTTTTGCTTGGTATCCAAAGGAAGGAGGATTAATCAGATGTGGCTCGTTATCAGTGAACATGTGGGGGAAAAAAAGGCACATCACAATAGTCCTCCAGGATGAAACTGTGATTTATTACTGTTGGTATATGGCTGATACAAAGCTTTCTGCTCCAGGCTCAGCTCCATTTTGTGGTTACTGCTTCTGTGGTTTTAAAGTTCTCTAGATAATCAACTAATTGCTTTCCAACCAGGGTTACCAGGGGAAGGTGTGCTTGTGTTGGGTACAGGAAAATATGCGATGTGGGCAGCTGACTGTTGTGCCAGCAATTCATGGACTGGAGTCATGGAATGGTTTGGGTGGGAAGGGGGCATAAAGCCCATCCAGTGTCACCCCTGCCATGGGCAGGGACACCTTCCACTGTCCCAGGCTGCTCCAACCTGGCCTTAAGCACTTCCAGGGATCCGGGGGCAGCCACAGCTGCTCTGGGCACCCTGTGCCAGGGCCTCCCCACCCTCCCAGTCAGGAATTCCTTCCCAGTATACCACCTAAGCTTTCTCCCTTTCAAATCACGCCATTCCCCCTTGTCCTGTCCCTCCAGGTCTGTGTGACTCCTGGGGAAGTAGGGAATGTGTGACTTGCAGCTGTGTCCTGACCCTGCTGAGCTGCCCCCAGGGCCAGTTTGGAGGTGCTGAGCTCCTCGGTGGGATCCCCAGGCAGCAGATGTACCTTCCTGGGAATACAGGCAGGAGGAGACACCACTGCCCATGTCCAGCCCCTCCCGCCTGCTGGGCTTGTCCTCACATCCAGCTGCTGCCAGAACCTGCTGGAAGGCAGAAACCAGAGAGAAAACAAAGTCCTTGCACGGAATCGTTGTTTTGACCATCTTTTCATTTAGCTGCAGAAAAAGGGTACCAGGAACAAACAGCAGTGACTGTTGGCCTTGTTCTTTGATGCACATGACCCGTGTCCATGTGTTCTTTTAGCCGTGGTTCAGTGTGATGCTGTTAATAAATCCGGTCTCCTCGAGAGGCACTTCAATGAAGATCTAATTCAGAGTCCTGGAAATTGTTACTGCCCTCAGATGCTATGCCAACGAGGACAGTTATAAATCTGAGCACTTTGGGGGTTTTCCCTTTCTCTCTGCTTTTAAATCATGAAATCGTCTAAATGGCTTGATGTGTTTTTAGCCTAAGAGGCACCTCAAGCATTGCAAAAATGAGGAGCATTTTGGGAATGTCTGAGCAGTAGCTGCTCCTCTTCTCACCACTCATGGGAACTGTAATGCCAGAGTGACTGAACAATATGATCAACTCTTTTTGGATGTGTTCTGGAAAAGGTATTTCACACACACTGCTGTCTTTGCAGTGAACCTGCCTTTAATTCTCTGTCTTCCCTGAGAAGAGATTTCCCTTTCCATGAAGGCAGTTATTGCACTGTCAAACGACAGCGTGTTTCATCAGCGGTGATAGCTGCAGTGTTCGGGGAAATTCTGCATGGTTTTAGAGGGAAGAGGTGGGACTGGATCCCCGGGATCCTTCCCCACACCTGAGGTGCCTTGGCCAGCCCTGCTGGTGTTCCTCAGGGTGAGTCAGGATCCACTCTTGGTGGTGCATTCGCTGTGTGTCCTTGGGGCTGCTTTGTACAAACAGTTTACTCAGCGCTGAGAGCCCTGTATACACATCATTAATGTCTTCTAGTGTGGGATTTGTGCTCAGTTCTTCATTTTCCTGCAATAGCCAATAAATATTCTAAGCACCATGCTAAAGAGTATTCTACAGAGTGAATTCTCAACCTTTTTCTACTGAAGTTGTTCTACTTATTAGGGAAAACTCGCTCTTTGAGAGAGAAGTGATGGAAAAGAGTGATTATAGCCAGTGGGGTAGAGACTCCTGGGATGGACAAAGTGAGACAGAGAGAGCCTGGATTCTAATTCTGTGTCTCCTGAATATTTATTTATGCAAAAAGGAGCAGGTTCAGTAGGAGAAAGAGAACAAGGTCTTCCTCTCAAGTATTCCAGGGTTTGTCTTTGATGTGGTGAGCGGTGGCGAGTGAGAGGGAACCAGCAAACAACTGGCGCTTAAAAGGTGCCTCAGAAATGCGGCAGCCTGAGGTAAAGCAACAGGAGTTTTAAATCCCAAACCTTGTTTAGAAGAGCCTGTGAGAGCTCTAAATCTGTTCCTGGTTGAGCCCCAGCCCCAGTGGGGGGAATGGAGATGAGTTTATGTAAGCGTTTGCCACTGAAAAGTTGGATTTATGCAACGTAGTCAAGGCAGATTTATGGGACACTGTTAACTGTGAGAGAGTGACCCAGAGGATAGAAGAAGCTTGAGCTGAGGAAATATTTTATTTTAGTGTCTGGAGGAGTTTTACACCAGACAGACACTTGCCCCCTCCCGCTGCCGAGAGTTCCAGCAGTATATTTCTGGCTGTGCAGTTAATGAGGTTGCTCAAGCACATTTGAAATTCTGCGACTGTGGTTGGCTGCAAACACCCAGGTTAACACTTCCCCACTGGAGCTGGGCCACGTGTGTCCCTGGAAAACGGATCCCATCATCTTTCCTTCTCCTCCCAACGGCTGAAACTACGAGGGGTTGACGAAGACTGTGACTATTCCTACAAAATATGGCAGGGAAGGGCCTTTCTTCTTCCTTTCCCTTCTGTTGACCAGTTGTTTCCTCATGACACCCAGCTCTGGGGAGTGCACAGAGGGGGCGTGTGAGTGGAATTCCCTGATCCCCGTGGGTCTCCAGGGCTGGAGTGGTGTGTGCATTAAATTATGGCATCTCATGCAGTTCCCTTTAATTCCAATTTAAAAGGGATTGTCTTTTTCCAGGGTAAATATTGTGTGGGGGTGGTTGAGCAGGACATGCTGTGGAGGAATTGTGCTGTAGATATTCGAGACAGCTTCGAGTCAAATAGGGCAAATTATTAAATTCCATCAGAAGGAACCGTGAAATTTCATGAATAAAAATATGTGTAGAGTGATTATAATCTTGAGACAATGACAGAAGCTTTTGTCACGATACACTGATAATGGCCATGAAAGGCTGAGGGAGATTAGAAATTAAACTGCACTTTTAATTTTGGCTGGGTTTGGGGCTGAAGGGAGGATTTTCATCTTGCAAACCTCTGGTATTTGCAGCAAAAATAAATAACCTCGTCTGAAAAGGCAAAGCCAATCTTGATCAATCCTGCATAAGAAACAGGACGGGATCCAAGAGACTGCTCTGAGGTTTGTCATCACTTTATTCAAATTTGGCCTCCTGGGAGAAGCAATAAATCCAGCACAGCGGTGCATTTAACTTCAAAAAACACCTATTTAAGAGTCTGTTTAAACATAATTTTAAAGGAGCAGCTGAGAGAATGATGCTTTTGAGGCAGAGAGACAGAAAGGCCACCAAAAGCAGCACCAGAAAATGAAGTGAGAGCAACTCCTCAAAAGTGGATGTAATAACAATGCAAGGAAAGCCTAAAAAAGCACAAGTTCTGATTAATTTAAATGTAAAACCACAAGAAAAATTAAAGATTCTGAGGAACTGACAGTCAGAATTAAAAAAAAAAAAGCCAAGCAAACACTTAAGGCTTTAGCAGCCTGGCACTCCTGTGTTTAAGAGGAAATCGATGGTAAAGTAATAAACAATAATACAAGTCACATTCAAGGGAAGTAATGTGATAGCAGAGGAGTAAATGCATGATTTGCCTTGGCACACACTGGAGGGGAGCTTGGGGAGGCTCCTTTTCCTCTGGGAATAGTCCCGGGAACTGTCACAAATCGATGTGTCAGGAGAAGATGGTCACAACAGTCAATAAGGGAACAAAATGACAGGAACAGATGGCAGCATCCTTGGTGAAAGAGGGACTTAAACGTGGGCTATTAACTGCAGAGGAACCTGTCACTTAAATCTGCCTCCGTGCCACTGAGACAAAGAACGTTCTTTATGTGAGGGGGAGGTGATGTGGCAGCCACAGGTGTGGGGTCTGTGCCCACTCACTGACAGACAATGAAGGTTATTAGGTAGGAACATGACATAGCAGGAAAATAGAACTTTCCAAGGGATTCCTGCCTGACAAATGGGGCAGGTCTGTCTGAAGGAGGGTGAACTGCCTCCCAGAGTTCCAGGGAGTGAGCAGCTCTGAACTCCTGCTGTGGAAGCTCTTGTCCTGCACCCACCAGGTGTGTTTATTTGTGCCATAGACACACCTGGCCACACTCACTGGGGTGCCCTTGTCCCGTGGACACATCTCCAGAAGGGTTTCCTTACAGCAGCCAAATCAGTCCTGGAATTTTCACCTCCAGGTGACATGTTGTGTACTCAGCCCTCAGTGCCTCTGCCTGTGCTTTCCCAGTCCATGGACAGGGCAGGGTGGCAGTGGTGGCTCTTGGCAATGTGGGCTGGGCTGTGTCACCTCTGCAGGGTCAGCAGTCACTGCCTGCTGTCACCTGCCACTGGGGATGGGAATGTTGGTGACGAGCTGCTTGTTAATGTGTGAAAGATTATTTTTAGCTTTCCACCTGGGATAGAACGTCTCGTTTGAGTCTGGTGGGTTAAATGTTTTCTGACACAGTAATGAACACCCTCGTTGACAGAAGGATTGGGTTGCTATTAATAGATCTGTACCTCTGTCTCAATAAAGTTTTATCCACCTTTGTTTGGAGCTGTGAGAATCCAGAACTGAAAGGGACCAGGGTTAAATGGGATATTGGGAAGGAATTCTTCCCTGGCACAGGTTCCCAGAGCAGCTGTGGCTGCCCCTGGATCCCTGGAGCTGTCCAAGGCCAGGCTGGAGCAGCCTGGGATAGTGATGGTCTGAGCCTGCAAGGAGATAACTGACCTCGGGGAATAATTCCTGACAATCCCATCGTGGGAATGTTTCTCAGTGTTCAGACTCACTTGATATTTTTTTTTCTGTATTAATAAATTAATGGTTAATCCTGTAATATGTTCTGGTTTGCTGGACCCCTGCTCTGAAGCAGTGCATGGACATACACAGGATTAAATCTGGAATTGGGGAAGCCAAGAGTGTTAAACCAAAGGAAGTGTTCTCTGGCGTGAAGTGTGTTCTGTACCATCACTGTGGGTAAGCTGTGGCATTTGGTGTTCCAGCTCCTTGTTAAAGTTTCTCCCCTTGCTTGCTGAGGGCCAAGTTTACTATTCCCCCTTCATGGTGACGTGCTCCCAGTGCAGGCCGAGCAGGGAAAACCCTGATGGTACATGCTGAAATTCACTATTAAACCATAGGAATAATCTTAGTTTGGAAATATTCTCCTTTTTCCCTCCCCCTTTCGTGGCATAAGAGGCTTATTTTACCTGACTCGAGGCTTCCCACACAAAGCTAAGTGAGCACAGTGTGGAACAGCTTATTTTAAGGTGGAAAAAGTCATTAGCCGTCTCCTGCTGAGACCTTGCATTGAGACAGCCAAATTATAACCCACTGGAGTTTAGCATGAAGGAGAGGTAAATTATTGTTTCTGATTTCCCTGTTTCCTGCCTGGAGCTCTGGGGCTCGTTAGCGGAGCGTGGTCCGTGACCTTTGGGGCTGGTCAGGGATGGGGCAGCAGCTCAACTGGAAGAAGGGACTTGTTAAACACTGAAATGAAACGCTGGTTCCTCATTTCCCTGCAGCAGCTGAACGGCCTTAGCAGAAATCCCTTGCAGGCAGTTTTGGGCTGAGGACACAAAATGCCAAGTATTTCAGGGTCTCTGTTGTTTTTTTTACAAGCTCTCTCTGGTTAGAAATGTTTCAGGGCTTCAGGGAATATTTCATAGGAGCAGTTGCTGCAGATTTTATTAGGTTAAATGTACATTTGTCCAGCACGGCAGAAGTAGCTGGAGAGAAAAGGATGTTCAAAAAAGGACTTGTGGCTCTTGAAAAGTTTTCACCTAACGAGGATTTTTATTCATAGCTTCAAAGTGAGGCTTGAACCATGAATTTTTCCACTGCCACTTGTTATATTAATAATTCCATCATAATTCAAAATCCAGCTATTTACCTTCCAGAGCCTCTGCCTTTGTTCCCAGGTGTTCCAGGGGGAGTGTGCAAGTCCTGTGTGGCTTTTCCAGACCTCCCTGTGTGTGCTGGTGCAGAGGGAGGGGGGATGTCCCTCCTGGATGGGGCTGGGAAGAGATCAGAGAATGGTCTGGGCTGGAAGGGACCTTGAATCCCACCCAGTTTCACCTTCCTCTCACCCAGCCTGGCCTGGAAGCAACACCAGAGTGACTTTGGGAGCCTGTTTCCTCTTGGCAGCTGTTGGAAACCACGACTGCAATACAGAGGGAGCTGTAATTGAAACCCTATTTTTGAAGTGATATTAAATCCAGCTCTGTGTGTTTACTGCTGGGAGAGTGGGGCAGGAGTTCTGCTGTTTCATCTGTTCCACTCAGACACCTGCATATCAAGTTGGAAAAACAGCAAAGCATCACTTTTTGTTGAATTACCCCCTGTTAATTAAATGGAAAACATTAGCTTGTATTAACAGGGGGGGTTGCCAAGACTTTGTGCCTGGTAGGGCAGTGAGAGACTATAACCAGGAAACTGGAATGCACAATAAGGGTATTTTCAGAAACTGAATTCTGGGCCTCTTCACTGGAGCCCCAATATGTGCAATCTATAATTACAATGCCTTCTTAACGACAGTTTTTTTGAGCAGTCACTAGAGCAGCACTCGGTGATAAAAACGAGGGCATTAGCACTCAGACCACAGTAACTGCATCATTAAAATGCGAGTTCTGAGGTGCACTGCTTTAAATTTCCCTCATTATATGTGCAATTAGGGAACAAACACTAAAATGACCATCATTTCTTCTGCAATTTCTTATCCTAACTGCCTTTTTTAAAGCCTAATTAATGTTAAAGAGAAAAGCGCTGGGCTGAGCCCAAGTTTGGGAAGCAGAACCATCCTTTTGAGTGATGGATGAGCAGTGCCTGTGCACAGCCCTGGGAGTTGCTGTGTGCGGCAGGAAAATTGGGTTCCTGCATTTATGGACTGCCTGGTTGATGCCCCTGGCTGGGAGGAGGAACAGGGACTGATCCTGCCTCACTGCGGGGAACGGCGGCACTCCAGGGAGTGAGCATTTCACTCGGCTCAGATAAGATGTTAATTAAGATAGTGGTAGGAGTGAAGGTCTGATTGTAATGTATATATTGGAATGTATATCCACGCTGCTGTGTGTGTGTGAGTTGGTAATCCATCATTTTGGGCTCATCCTGACATATCGGCGAGCTGTGGGTTTGGCACTAACACCACCCAGCAGGAACGACTGCTCCAGCAGGAATAAATGGGAAAATTGTCTTTCTCTTCACCCCCATCTGCTAATCCTCCCCAAGATTCCTTTGGAATACCATTGCAGGTGTTCCAGTATGGACATTTTGATGTTATTTATGGCTGGGAACTACCATTTCAATAGGAATTGGGTGTTGAGTAGATCAACTTCTTGGTTTGGAGGTTTAGGGGACCTGAGGCCAAAGGGGGAGTCGTTATTCTTTCCTGGTGTTTGATGAGAAGTACAGGAAGGTAAAATCTGTGTTTATCTGAGCACTGTTTGCCACAACCTTGTCACTGGGGATGATGTCCCTGTGGGTGTCCAGCAGTGCTGCAGCTGGGGAGGGCTCAGGAAATCCTGTGCAATGCTTTGGGACAGGAGGCAAATGGTGCTGGGCTCACTGGAACCACGAGAAGGAATTTAAAGTGGAGGACAAATAATGCCAAAGGTAAAATTGGGCCATAATGTTAATGCTGGGGAAGGAGACGGCCCAAGGAAGGTTGTGGAGCTGGAAATACTTGAGGGATGTTCTCTGTGTAATTAAAAAGATGACCAAGGTACTGTTTTGAAGTGATGGAGGAACTTAGGTGATTCCTTTGCAGATAACGAGGTGAATTTATTTTTGCTGCTAGTCATGTTTCCAGGAGATGTTTATCTGGTAATTGTGTTTGTGTGCAGAGGGCTGGGGAGCTCATCCTGCCTGGCTCTGCCACAAGACGTGACTGACACTGACTTTTCAGGTGTGGCCTCCAGGAATCCCCCCCTCCCCAAAACAAAGAAACAGGAGATCCTAAACAGATCAGTGAGTTTGCAAATGCAGCCTGAGTGGCAGCTTGGGAGCATCGAGGGGCTGTAAAGTGGGATATTGGGAGATATTGTCTGTACCCTGGTGAGTACCCAGATAGATCTGAACCTGCACTCAGCCTCCTTTGTGACCCCTGAAGTGCAGGATGAGGACAGTGAAGGAGCCATTCAGATCGCACAGACAAAAATACCTCCTTGCCATGGAAAAGGGTTCGATAATTTTGTTCCTTTGCTAAGAGGAAAAAACCTCAGCAAACGGATGTGGGCTCAGGTACTAACTTTAAATTAGCTTACCTTGCTGATGCCTTAAGACTGGGGATTAGGGAATTTAATTATGGGAGCCAGGAAGCACATTAAGATAACATTGGGCCCTAAACTAAAACCCACAGAGCAATGAAATTAAAGCTGGTGGTTTGTGCTCCATCTCTGCAATGCCCTTCTCTGACTGTGCTGTGTCACGGGAACCTCTTGCTGCTCCACCCGCCCCTCGGTGTGGTTTGTGGACACCTTTTTTTAATGAGGGAGTGACCTTTCTGAGCTTTTCCTGCTGCCTGTGGTTTGGCTGGTGCTGCTGCAGTGCCGTGGTCAGACAGGGCAGGTCACCCTGTTGTTCTGCTCCTACACCCCCAGTCAGAGCACGACCTGACTGTTTGGTGAGGGCTCAGGCAAAGAACCTTTGGCTTTCAGGGGAACTCAGGTTGTTAGTGTAGTGCTGACAGTGTGTGTGAGGACCATCTGATTTTAGTCTTCCTGTCCAACCTGGGCTGCTGTTCATTACTGGCATTTGTGTCTCAACTTGTATTTACTTCATATCTTTTAAGAGAGACACTCAAGATTAAACCACTTTAAGACCACTTGTACAGCAATCCCTAATTCCAAGCCTGTTTGCAGATGAATTATCCAATATTGACACATTTTGAGGATTTTTTCTTTTGCTTTTCTGGGGTGGAAGTCACCCCCCTCCCCTCACTTTTGGAGGGGGGTGATCCCGTGTGCTCGTGTGCCTTTGGCACTGGGAAAATGCCACTTTCACTGTTAGCTACTGGCCTTGTTTTACTGCAGCCTTATAAAACTTTATGGTCCCTCTCAGTATTTTCTGTGTTAACCCTTCAACCTGAGAGATTCCCTCTTGCATCCTTCTTGAAAAGGAAATGTTGGAAGCCTTTGTGGAGCAGTGGGAGGGAGGGCAGGAGAGGCAGGGGCACTGCTACTCCAGGTAACAGGGGTGGCTCTCATTTTACTAAAGGATGTCATTATTAATTGCTGTGAATTACATTTGATATTAAAATTCCAGCAGCCTGTGCCCATTCCTCTGTTTTTGGGATGATCCCTGTTTCTCCTGGTGGAGTTAATTGTGGGTT
This sequence comes from Pitta sordida, assembly GCA_013390025.1. NCBI lineage: Eukaryota > Metazoa > Chordata > Aves > Passeriformes > Pittidae > Pitta > Pitta sordida. Next base: position 515,794 of record WEKX01013532.1, on the reverse strand, counting down.
CCACGTGGGGACACAGATTGTGTTTTATATTTGCCATCTCTGTAGCCTTGGGCTTGTCCCCTGGGGCAGGAGGAATATAATGAATTTTTTTATAGAGCTCTGTTTGCTTTTGTCTATTTCTTTGCAGCAATTAAGTGCTTTAATTTCTTATCTCCTGAGGAGTTGTTTCTGTTCCTGGTTCTCCCTGTCTAATCCAAGCTGCTTTGCTGCAAATGTTATCACTGCCATTCCTGGGCAAGGAAAGAGTTTCGCTGGCACCATCACAGTGTCAGAGGGTGTTTGTGCTGGGATTTGTGTGAAACTGGAGATTTATCAGTGCTCTTGGAATACTTTATCATATTAATGCTCCTGCTTGCCCCTGTTTGCTGTGAGGGCTGAAAAGTTCCTTGCAAAAGAAAAGTCCCACACAGCCCTGAGGGTGTGGAGTTTTGCACAAAGAAATGCACATTTCTGGAAAACATTCTACTTGGGCATAAATATATTTTTCTTTTTATTTTCCCTGTTTCCCCTCAAGCTGGCTCATCAAAACTTGTGTGGCCAAGTGAATTGCTTAAAGGTTGATGCACATAAAAATGTTCAAATGTCTTGTTTCCACCTATTTTAACTTTTCCAGCCTGAAAGGGACCTTTTGTTCAAGGTTTAAGCCAACTGTGATGCAGATGGTCTGGAATTATTTCATGGGAATTGAACCCTTTTGACTCATCTCCATCCCTTTGGTTTTAACAGGTTTTTTTTCCTCTGCCAGTTCACTAAAAATGAGAAAATTTCTTTCTCACTTTCCCTTTTTTGTGACAGGGTCCTTTTTAATATTCCTCCTATAAATGATTTAGTGGAGAAAGTCATCTCAGTGCAGAGAAATAAGGTCTTCCCATAACTTCATTGAATAAAGGTCAGGGATTGATGGTGTTAATGGAAAAGAGAAAGGAATTGTAAAATCCATTTTCATATTAGTGTTAGTCTGCAAAAGGAAAGGTTTAAACTACATAAAATCAGCATTTCCAGGTCTTTGAAAGTGCTTCTTTCCTTCATCTGCCTCGAGTTCTGTTCCTTTCCTGTTTGTTTATCTGCAGTTGAGCATCCACCTGAAGAGTTTTCCTGCTTTTCTCCTTTCCGTCTCCCCCCAGTGTGGGATGTTTTGTTCCATCTCCGGTGTTCAGCAGAGCCTTGGCTGGGGGAGGCAATTGGGAACTGCATTTCCAATATATTCCCAGTGTTTGGGAAGGCAGTTCTGCTGCAGAGCTCGTGTCCCTGCCCCACTCACCATTTACCACTGAAACCACAAATACTGTATTTGCAACGAGCTTTGCTTCATCAATATTCCTGATCAACCTGTTTCTTAGAAAATCATCGAGCTTTAAGAACAAGATGCCATTTAAAAAGCCTCATTTCCTTGCCACTTCTCCTTTGCTGCCTCACTCACGGTGTGCTGTTGCTTTCAAAGGCAAAATTGTTTTGACAGTGTCAAATACCAGGGTTGGTGCTGGAGTTAAATCGGATTTTAATTCCTCCCTGTGCTGGAAGTGAGCAGATCTGTTTGTTCCCCAGCCACTTAGTGAACGACCTGGAGCCACGGCTGCACTTGTGCAATAGTTGCCTCTAATTAGAAGGGTTTTATTCCGGGCTGTGTCGCCTTGCGGGGATTGAATCAGGATGCTGGGAAAACACGTTGGCTGCACTCTGTGTGTGTGTGAGGAGGAGCACCAGGAGCTCATGGGCAAAGGAGCTCTGCTTGAGAAGGGGCACAAAAAGAGCTGTTTGGCAGCTCTTGGTTTTCTCTTTCCTGCCCCACCTCACAGGCAGGTGATGCAGCTCCAAAGGAGCTGAGGACGGAGCTTAATCCACAGTGTAACCCAAGAGGAAATCCATAGGAACCGCTAGAGTGAGGTGGTCCAGTGGTTTTTGGGGAAATACTCCTGTGATGGAAGGCTTGAGCCAAAGCTGGTGGTGTTTTCTCCTTTGGTCTTGTCTGTTCTAAACCACAGGAGCCCTCAGGACTTGGCTCTGGGTACCTGGAATTTCTGTGGAATTGGCAGTTGATTCCATCAGGTTACAGACATGTCCTAGCATTCCGAGGGTGGTGGGATGTGACTTTGTTCATCCCAGCAATACTCTGAGCTGCTCTGTGTCAGCTGTTTTGGACATGAGGAGTCCAGCAGTAGGTTATTGGAAGGTAAATGCTCAGCGGGTACCAAGCTGGAGGGGAATTCTGGGCGAATATTTCCTGTTTTCTGAAAACTAAAGCGTGAAAACGGCAAAACGGTGAGGCAAGGAAAACTTCAGCAAAATCAAACTAAGAAAAGATACATTTTTACTACTTGACTGTATCAAATATTCAAAACCCAGCCCCACACACACCCTGCATGTCTCAGGGTGACCTGTCACTGGTATCCAAAGCTTGTAATCAATGTTTTTGCTGAACAATGCGAAGCCTTACAATCTGTTATTATTTTTCAGCGCGTTTCTCAAAGGCAGCAATTCATTCTAATTGCTAATTGCTTGGATAATCTCACCTCATTGGTTTCCAACAAAGCCACCAGAACGGGAAGTTGAGTGTGGGAATAAAAGCTGGTGACAAACCTGCCTTGTGTGGAGGTGTGAGGAGCTGGAGTGGTGTTAGAGGGATTGTTTGTCTGTGCAAATAGTGCTGAAGTCACTCCTGATTTCTGGGGTCAGGAGTAGCTGGTTCCTGCCTTCTGAGCGGGATGTACAACCTTGTGTTACTGGTGTGGTGTGATTGGAACACGGCAATTCCCCTCCTGACAAGCACAGCACTGCTTGCAGGAGTGTTTGTACATGTATTTGTCTTGCATTATTAATACGTGGCCTTTTTTCCCCAGCAGCTTTTAGTGACTTACTGAGTTGTGGCAGCAATAATCATATTGACTTGGCATATCTATCTTCTTTTAAGAAATGCTGCTCTGTCCTTTGGAGTCTTGAGCTCTCATCTCTTCCAGTGCTGTTACATTTGTATCTGATTTTCACTAATGCTGAGGTTTGTGCTTCCTTCTCTCAGTGTGGAGAACACCCAAAGGGTTGGTTATTTTCCTTCTGAGCTCTGAGTAACAGTAGAGAGCAGATTTCTGTGCCCTTCCCTGGAGGTTTGCAGGTGCTCCATAATCAGGGCTGAAGTCAGACCCTTGTGACTCCTCTGCTCCCCTCTCCAAACCAGGGAGACAATTTCCAGGTGATTGATGACCATCTTTTTCATTAACTAACCAGCAGGCTCGGTGCTGTAACCAGGGATGGTCAGATGGAATACATGGATCAGGAGAGCCCATCAAACCCATCTGCAGTGGATTGAGAGGGAACAAATTGGGTGCTTCAACAAGTCATTGTGGGCAATCAGCCAGTGGTGGTTTGGGTTATTTGGTAATTGATAAGCCAATGGCCTCAACTCTGGCTCGAGGTTATTGAGGGTATTCAGGATGTGCCTGAAGCTGTTTGACACTGTCCTGAGGATTCCCACAGAATGGGAATGAACGTGCAAAGCCTGGAGTGTGCTGGTGTCACTGGCTGCTCACTCACACCCAGGGGCTGGAGCGGCACTGGGGTGTGTGAGCTGGGCAGCACTGCCCCAGTGTCACCCCCAGGAGGGTCCGTGTGACACTGGGTGTCAGAAGGGGCACTGAAATGGGGGGTGCATCACTCAGGGATCCCCCCACCTCCCAGCAGCAATCCCTTTGGGTAGTGAACAAAGTTAATTGTTCCTCCTGGAGAACAGGTCAGGAATGAGGGGGACACCCCCAGCTCTGCTCTGCAAGGGGGCAGCTCCTCACAGAGGAGCCAATGTCACCACTCGGGCACCTGGCAATGCCTCCCCTGAAGTCCCTAATTAGAGGAATGGTCTTTAATTAGATCTGCACAGACATGTTTTCTTCTGGAAACCCCAAATCCCACTGGCCTTGCACAAGCAGTTCTCAGGAGCACCTTAATTCTGTGCCTCGTTATGATGGGATGGAGGTTGGGAAGGGGAGGGGTGTTAGATAAACCTGCCCAGAGTGTTAATAGGAAGAGGAGGATAAATGCACTAATAAAATGAGTAATTTCATTTTCTTGCAGTAACTCCAAATTCCCACTAAATAAATGGCCCGTGCCTTTGCAGTGATTTAACAACAACACACAGCCAAATCAAATAAATCAATAATGAGATTTTTTCATGAAGGCAAGATAGTTTTAATGGGAGTGGTCCAGGCAGCAATGCCAGTGTCCCTGCCTGGGCTGGGGTAGAGCTTCCCGAGCCGTTCATTGGTGCTGAACTGCGAGGAGCAGGAAAGCTTCCCTTCCCTTTGTCTCTGTTCCCCTGGCTGGGGGATGTGCTGGGGGTGCCCTGTGCTCAGCTGGGCACAGAGGGACCATTCACAGCCGTGCCAGGATGGGGGGGCACAGGAGGGGCTGGCACAGCATCCCTGCACTCTCCAGCTGGAGCGTGGGGAACTTGTTAACTCCCTGATGGAGACAGTGCAGCCACAGGGCAGGAAAATGGGGAAAATCCCCTTCTCAATCACTGCCAGCACAGCCTGCAGCTTAGATGGAATGCTGTGCTCTTCTGCTCTGATGCATTTCTGTTCAGAAATTGTGGCCTTCAAGTATCTCGCAGTTCAGAGCCTTCCTTTTGGCTGGCTTTGAGAAGTTGGAATAACTTGGTTCCTCTGACACAGTGTGAAGGTGCTTGGCAGATTCCTCTTCTCCCACTTAGGAGGGTTGAAATCCCCAAGCAAGTCAATCTCATCCTTCTCTTCAGTAATTCTGGAATAAAATTCAGGTAGAATCCCCTGGGGAAGCAAAGCAGAGCTCCTGCCTTGCCCAGCCAGAGCCACAAGCACCTTGTTCTCTGCCTCCCCTTTGCCTCCCCTTCCCCAGCTTTGCCAGCAGAAACTTGGATCTTTCCACTTAAAATGTGGTTTTCTCGACTTTCAGAGCTCAGATTCTCATCCTTGCCATTTTAGTAGGTTGTTCACTGTGTCTGTGGAAAAGTTTTTAGGTCATGTAAGGTAAAATATCCTCCTGCAAGGTATTACTTGGAAAACTTTCCCATTTGGGGAGGAATGGATTCATCCTTTCCCGTGTAGAACATGATCAGAATACACAGGTCATATTGTAGAACGTGGTCAGAAACTCCCTGTGGGTGAATTGTTTTGAATTCTGGTGATCATTATTATCGTGGTCTCTCGACAAATCTCATTTTCCAAGTCTTTCTAGAAGTTTTGTCGTTACATTGTCGTTCCTGTTTAGCTTTGACAGTTGATAAACACCCCAGAGGAAGATGCAGTAAAGAGACAGATGCTGACTTAGTGGGTTCCACAGTTGGAATGACAAACCAAGAGCAGCAGATCATTATTTTTCACAGCAAGCAGAGAGGAATGGCTCATCTGAGTGCCAACCTGTGCTGACAGCAGCTCCAGAACTCAGCACACCAGGAGCAGCTCCTGCCCCGCTCCCAGCTTTGCTCTCTTGGATTGCAATTACATTTTTGATATTCAGGCCATTCCAGTTTGCTCCAAGTGCGAAAGGGAGCCTGGTGACCTCATCTGCTCCCCTTCAAATGAGGGAGAATGTTGTTTAATTTTCTGGGCTTTACTCCCATGTTCATCAGTTGATGTTTAGAGCAGGTTAATTAAGCAGAGGTGACATGGTCTTTCACTCTCTTTTGATATCCCTTATTGTGGAACTAACAACTCTGGGCGAAATCCTGATGTGGTTCAAAATACTCTGCTGTTGTTGCACGTTATCTGATGTCTTCAGAAATCCCACTGTGTCCTCAGCTCCTTCAGGAAAGGAATATTTTTTAATATGTGATTCAGGACAAATTCAGTGCCACTGGAGAGCAGCCTTGGAGGCTTTTCCCAACATGCCAGTGGTCTGAGGTTTATATTTACCCCTCATTATATATATGGATACACTGCTAGTGTAGTTTATGCTTGTGAGATGGGTTAAAAAATCATGTTGGAAATGCCAGGTAACATTTATTTTACATTTCTGAATTCGACTTGTGAGGCTTGAGTTCAACTGGCTAAAGGAAATACTAATTTGTGTTTCATTAATCACACGTTCATCATCATCAGTGGCTTTTATTCCTTACAAGTACGTGAGATTTCATTGAAACACCCTTAATATTTGGAATTAACCAGTGGTTGTGTGAGTGTTTAGCACTTTAGGGAAGGAGCAGTCCCTCACCTTGTCTGCTGACATTGTGCCATTGCTCCCAGAGGAAAATTTCTGCTAATAAATGGCTTTGAGGAGGAAAAACGTGTTTATTGTGGTCTCAATTGTGCAAGAGGCCAGGAGTGTGCAGGAGGATGCTGAATCACTGCAGCCGTTTCCAGAATGCTCAATTAAAACCCAGGGAAATGGATGGGAAAATTAATTTCCTATTGTGGTGGAGATGACAGATGATTGAAATTGTTCTACAGAAGCCATAAATCTGGGGCTGGTAATGAAACCTTTGAACCAGAGGGTTGGGCTGCATCAATGCTGAGCAGTGGCCAGCTGGGTAAACCAGAAACATCAGGAGCCTCAGAACTGGGGGTGAAACCTGGGAGCAGCTCCTGGGCTGGGTGTTTCTGGTGGTTTCAGGCTCAGAACGAGTCCTAATGCAAAACCAAGAGATGACTTCAAATGTTGTAGTGGGAAGGAGGTGTTTTCGAGTCTTTTGATTATGGTGCCGATCTGAATAGAAACCCCCAAATCTATTTTGACGTGATGATTGGAAACAAAGCTAACTGAGTTTCCAGAAGTGCCAATCATACCCCAGGCAAATTTATTTTCCCTCTGTCATAAAATTATACCACCTACTGAAATTAAACCCTTTTTGCTTGGGAGTGCTGCTGTGGCAGGTAGAAGCGCCCCTTGAGCTGCATTTCAAACAATCTCTGTCCCTCTCAGTATTCAGCTGGGATTCTGGGGGAATTAAGATGCTCTGGGAGTTTGGCAGCACCTCCTCATTAGAAATGTGTGTGCTCAGGAGCCCCAGCGTGCACAGCCAGGGTCGGCACTCGGGCAGAATATTTGTTTGCTGCTTTTTAACCTGCTCAGATTCAAATGGAACTCTGTTCTTCTTGCTGTTTAACTTGATTTCAAATAGTTGGAACAATTGAGCTGAAGGCTCCTGTTGTAACCTGGAGTGCAAACCATGTCTGGAATTTGTCAGAGGGAAGGACGGGCACTGAGCAGGATTGTACAGACACAACAACTACTTTTAAGAAGTTCGCTTGATCTCAGGTCACAGAATCCCAGGATCACTGAGATTGGCACAGACCCCCAGGTTGAGTCCACCCTGTGCCTGATCCCACCTTGTACCTGAGTGCCACGGCCTGCCCTTCCCTGGACACCTCCAGGGATGTGACTCCAAACCTCCCTGGGCAGCCCCTGCCAAGGCCTCCCCACCCTTTCCATGCTCAAGTCACAAAGCATCCCAGCTGTTGTTTCTGCCAGGAATTACCAAATATTACTCACACAGCAAAGGCATTATTTAGTGCAGTGCTTTAGAGCCTGTCCAGGAAAACGGCGCTTGTTGCTTTTGGAATTGTCTCCTGATTATGATTGTAAAAATGAGAATATTTTAACTCCACCTCCAGCACTAACAGGTGACCAGCAAGTGTTGGAGCTCAGCTAAAATCAGCCTCGTTTGCAGGTTCTGTAGTTACTGCCAATTGCTCTGACAAGTTCACTGCAATTGGACATCATGGAGAATTTTATCTTTCTGCTTATTCTAATGAAAAATGAGTTAACTCGTGTTTCCATCTTCATTTCAGTTCTCCGCATTTCCTCATTAGTGTCCTTAATTACACTGCCATCCTTGTCAGTCAGTGCCTGTGGTTAGGGCTGAGTTCTCTTTTAACAACCACTTTGTCAGGAAGGTTTTGACATTTACGGGGGGAACTTTAAAAACCTTTGCAGGGCAAGACCTCCCCCCACCCCGCCATGGGCAGGGACCCTCTCCATGCCTCAAGCTGTGAGTGCTCCCTCCTGACCCCTTTAGGCCCTGCCCAGGTCAGGTTGGAGCTGCAGGGCCGGGTGTGGAGTCCTGGCAGCTCAGGGGATGTCCCTTGGCCATCAGTGGCTCAGTTGTGCGTGAAGGAGGATTTCCATGAGCAAGAGCAGAGCAGGGAAATGTGCTGGGAGAGAAATGAGCCTCCTTGGCGTGTCTGTTGTGCCTGTCAGGCTCCTGGAATAAGGAGAGATGGCAGCGAAATAATTGTGTTCTCCTTTCTAATGAAAGAGCCCTTCAAGTGACCGGTGGGTTTGCTGCCTTAATTACTTTGCAATGGCAACACTCAATGCCTTGGACTGGAGTTTGTAACAGCATTTACGTGGAGTTATTAGTTCCTGGGTGAACCAGATTTTTATGCAATTACATTTGAAATTTGTTTGAGTTCATGAGGAAAAGCAGAGGGGAAAAGGGGGAGGTGAGGTAATTAGTGAGTGGGCTGGGGGTGCTGGGGGAGCTCCCAAGGGTGACCAGAGCAGAGTTTTCAGCTCCTGCTTGTTCCTCTCGTGGTTTCAGTCCCACGGTGGGTTCAGCACCTCGAGGTCTTCTGAAAATACATCCATTTATTTAGCATCAGATGTTATGTAGAAAGAAAGTCCCAGTGGGTGAAGGACAGTAAATGAAAGACAAAAGAAAAAAGGACATTTTACACTTTGTTGTTGCCAACATCATCTCTTGGTCTGTAAAAAAGGCACTCGGTCCAAAACCTTTTTATTTTTAGATGCTCCTTTTCCTCCTCTTGGATGTGTTTCCCTCTGCCCTCCTTCCGCGTGAGGCACCATCAAACTGACATCCAACCGCAGCTTGAAATGCGCCTTGAAATCTGTTTTAATTAGATATGAGCCATAATAATTTAATTACACATCCACCCACTAAATTGTCTGCTTTGAATCGGAGCAGCCACTTTGTGTACAGAAACAGGAATGTTTGCAGTCGGTACCTCGCTGGTTTCTGTCAGGGGTGTTCAAGCTTGGAATCACGTCCTGGAGTTGGGTGGCTGTTTAACCTCCAGCTTGTGATTCATTTCCTTCCTTCTGGTTTATCTGAAATAACCCTTTAAGTGAATTCTTGAAGGGCTTGGTAGGTTGTAATTACAGTAGAGTCTGAGGAAATGTTGCTGGACAAAGTGTTGTAGTTGGTGGCACAAATTTTCTTTGCTCGTTCTGGTTCCTGCCCATCTTCTCGTCGGCATCACCACGTGGTTTCCTTTCCCTTGAAAGGTAAAAGATTAATCCTTAGATTTGGGATTTTTTTTTTATCTTCATATTCACACACCTTGGAGTTTGGTGATTTTCACTTGTGTCTAAATCCTTGAGATGATTCATGGCTATTTTTACCAGAGTTGTTGGACAGTTACTCAGATGAAATCCTGTTAATGGAATTTCTTAGGTTTTAGACTTGAAGAGGGAAAGCTGTAAAATCTAAAACAGAGACAGCTCCAAGGGGATATCCCAGAATCCCAGAAAGGGGTGAAAACACTTTAGGAACACAGAAATATTAATAATAAGTATTTCTCTCTATTAATAATCCCTGAATGACATATTTTATTGTTTGAACCTTTCCTCCCATGACACTAATGTGGCATCAAGAAATTCTTTCCCTGAAGTTTTTTTTTCTCTCAAATGTGTGTTCCTTAGCAAAAACCCCTATAATTAGGTCAGAATTTTATAAAAGGCTTTCTATTTGCATAGAATGGCATTAATTTTGCATTCTTCTATCAGATGAAACACAGCGAAGGAACAAATAATTTATTAATGCAAAACCAACCCGCATGAATCATTTATTTACCTCTTCTGGTGATTTCACAAGCTCGCTTTTTATAGACCAAGCTGCAAATTAATCAACGTTTTCTAGGAGTTGATTTTGTCCAGAAGAAAAAAAAAGTGATAATGACATAAATAGTATGAAAACCCACAGTGTGAATTTGGGCAAAAAGTCTGTGCAGTTGTTTTTGGTGGATTTTTTTGTTTGTGTTTTGGGGTTTTTTTGGTGTGTGGAGTGTCCAAGGCCAGGCTGGAGCGACCCAGGACATTGGAAATGAAGTTTCTCCAACATTCCCAGGAGTTCATGGCCGGGTGGTTTCCCCTCATCCATGGGCACTGCAGGGGAATTGCAGGGGAAACAAAAGCCCTTTAAAGGTTATTGGCTCTTCACAAGGCTAATTAAACATCTCATTATGGCTGGTAATGTTAATGGCAGTTTTAATTTTATTTGTACACTGACATTTGCCCTGGCTAAAAATAATGTTTGGGAACGGACTTGAAAGGGGAACTCTGGGTGGAGGGGATATTTATGAGTGTGGAGGTACCTGTGGCAGAACAAAGCTGCCTGTTCTGGTGAGAAAATGATTCCTGCTCCCATCCTGTGCTCCCAGAGAAGTTAAAAACCCAGCTGGATTACCAGAGCTTGGCAGACTTGAATTGAAAGGGGAAAAATGTTGACTCCCATGTCAAAGCCACAAGGACAACATGAAACAGAGGAAACACGGGTTTGAAAATAATTTATTTGCTTTCTGAATAATTCAAGAGTCAGTGTGAGGTACATGAACATGCATGTCAGTGCTCAGCTTGTTGGCTGTGCTAATTTATTCAGTGTATTAGAGCTGGCAATTAATGTTGCTCTAACGATGTGCCAATTAAACATTCTGGCATGGCATTCGGAATTTCTCTTAGTTCTCCTTGAGACAAACCTTACAGAGCAGTTTCCTCCTGAGGTTCCTGTGCGAGCAGTAGCAGTCTGTAGCCTGGGGTGGGATTGTTCCATCCCTGGAAGTGTCTCAGGGCAGGTTGGAGCAGCCTGGGACAGTGGGAGGTGTCCCTGCTCATGGCAGGGGTGGCACTGGATGGGCTCTGAGGTCCTTCCAACCCAACCCAGTCTGGGATTCCATGGCTGAAACAGCTCCTGAAGGCGAGTCCTGCTAATTCCCAGGGATCACTGGCCCAGGACACCCCCTGGGTGTTCATTAGCAAACACGTTAATGAGCTGCAATCAGCGCTGCCACCCAGGGAGCCTGTGCTTCATTCGGAGGCGTTATCCCAACTCTTACCCATTCCCACCCAGGATACCCTCAGCTGGCGTGTTCTGTACATCAGCATCATGTTCTGTACATCAGCATCGGGCTCTGCTGATCCTGGAAAACGAGGGCAGAAGGAAGTTCCCTAACGAGGCGGCCTGGGAGAACAGCGAGGTGTTTAACTCGCAGAATGAGTCATGGGTTACCAGGAATATTGTGGCACAGTCAGGATGTGTCACCATCTCTCCGAGCCCCCCGGGGTGGCAGCAGGGGCAGGAGGGACCTGGAGCAGCTCAGCCCAGGGGCTTTGTCTCAGCTGCGTCTTGAGGGTGGAATGAAACCCGACTTTTCTGCCGTTGCTGGTTGATGCTCTGCACTTTTACGTGTTGAATGTAATGGACTTTTCAGCGGATGAACTTGCAGAGAGCTTGTTCTTGTCTGGGCAGTGGAGCTGCGTGGCTTTGGGTCTGTCCCCTCTCCTGAAGTGATGGAGCCAGAGCCGCTTTCAGGAATTATCTTAATTGACATAAATCATTGCAGCACTGTCAACAGAATATTGCTCCTAATCTGCTTTCTCTGTTCCCTTTAGGGATTTCAGTTTCTTTCCAAGGATTAATGCAAATCACACATAATTACAGATTTTGTAGGTGGAGGCGAGTCCTTTTCATACATTAAGCAGTGTCAGATTTGCTCTTTCACGTAATCCTCAGGCTCCCATCTGTGGAACTGTGTGAGACAGACTCAGAGAACGCACTCAAAAGGAGTTTCAAAGTTCTTGCTCAACCAATTCCTACCACTCATTGTAACTGTGAGCGTGGTTCTCAATGCTAAACCCACTAATCTCCTTAAATAACCTAATGCTTAATATGATTGTGCTAAAGAAATCCGGGAAAGCGATCAGCAATTAAAGCTGAAATACATAAAATGAGCTTTGTCCACAGAAGTCAATTAAAACGTCACCAGGAGCAAGAAAAATGCCCGGCTGGAGGATTTATTATCCCAGCAAATGTGGTGTCAGCCACCAGCAGCTGATCTGCTGTCAAACCTGGCCCGAGTGACAGGGAAAATGACAGAAATACAGCCCAGTTAAATAAATTTTGGCCTCCTAATTAACTGTACCTTCTTAACACAGGATCTGAATGATGGAGCTGGTCAAGGCAGTGCCAGGGCAGCTCTCCCAGGGCTGGTGGGGTCAGCACAGGTTGCTGAGGATCCTTTGCTAAAACTGGGGCACCTTAGATGTTCAATGCCTTTCAGTGCTGTGTAGCTCCTGGCTGTGTCTGTCTCCAACACTCCTTTTTACAGCTCCAACTTTGAAGCTGATGTGGACTTAAAAAAAAATAATTAAAACCCCCCTCTTCTCACCAATTCAGAGAGCTGCATTAATATTAAACAGCAATTAAGAACCTTTGCATGGGTGCAGAGGAACACGGTGAAGATGTTTAAAGAACAAACCCTATCATCCTGTGTTGGGCTCAGGGATCTGCTGGCTTGGTGCCCAGGCAGACAACATCTTTTATTGCAGGAATTCAACCCAAACCCAAAAAGTGTGCCTTGGGCCTCGTGATTCATGGCACCACCACTGCTTTTAACCTGCTGCTTTTCTAAGGGGGGTGAACTGTCTGATAAAATCCACAGAAGGAGGGAGCACATCACACACATCCCTGAGATATTCCCTGTTCCTCTGCTGGAAATCCGGAATATATTCAGTAAATAAATAGATAGCAGAGCATTCAAGGCTTTGATCTCACAGCTGCTTTATGGGGAAACAGTGGAGTGATGTGTAACTAAAGGGCTGATTGTTTTAATGGCTGTGCAGCAGAGATGCCTGGAGCTGGAGCAGGGAATCCTGTCTCCCTCTGGTGTGGGGGAGCTGCAGGAGTCACAGGGAGCTGCTTCCTTGCTCTTAGAGCAGCCAGTCCTGCGGTTATTTCTGGGTTGCAAACACCCCCCTAAGTGTGTTATTTACTAGGGGTCTAAAGTCATTCCCAGATGTGGGAACTTGGCCTTAAATCCATGTGTGTTCAGACTTTAGCCATCAAATTTATTGGCCAGGAGACCTAAAAGAGAGAAGGTTTAGCTTAGATATTGGGGACGAATCCTTCCCTGGGAGGCTGGGCAGGCCTTGGAATGGATTTCCCAGAGCAGCTGTGGCTGCCCCATCCCTGGCAGTGTCCCAGGCCAGGTTGGGATCCCTGGGACAGTGGGAGGTGTCCCTGCCCAGGGCAGTTGTTTGGACCTGGATGAGGTTTAAGGTCCCTTCCAACCCAAACCATCCTGGGGTTTTTGAGGAGATGGAGAAGCGCTGCTCCTTTGGCCCAGATTTGCTGAGGCACAAACGTGAGTGTGAGGATAAAATGCAGGCAGGAAAAACTAAGCACTCTGTAAAACTCGAGTTAAGACTAATTTCTTACCCTCAACTGGAACAATGTAGTTAATACTATATAAATATAACTAAATGAACGATTTTATAGAGCATAAAAAATTTATAGCGCATCAGCTGCCTTAAAAATGCATTTCCTTTCTCTTCCTGTGCCTTTTAGCCACCTTGTCATTGCCTGTGACTGGTTTATTATGGGCTCTGATTTCTGAGCAGGCATTACAGATGCCCCCAAGTTTAAGTGAATGCATTTGTGGTGGTTGCTGTGTGATGACTCTTTTACTCTGTAAATAGACTATAAATTATGGATGGAGAGTTTATGAATTAATCTATAGTATATATCTTGCACTCATAAATATTGTAGAGCACCTCCAGCCTCTTCGGAGCTCACTGGTGGAAATCTTTAAGTGCAGGGTTTTTGTGCTGTTCTTTTATATCAGAAATAAGCAGTTTTGCTTTTCTGCAGGACTATTTTCGTTCATCCTTCACTTCTGCACTTTGCCACGAGCAGAACAAAATTGTCCAAGGTGTGTAATGGAGCGAGGGACGTGCCTTGCCTCACCTCCTGCTTGGAAAGGCAGAGAAATCAGGAGTTTCATTCCTCTGGAGCTATTTTCTCCTTGGTCCTCTGAATAATGACACGTTTTCCCCAGGCAGCTAATTATGGGTGAGATTAATCTGGCAGCAGATTGTAAACTCGGAACTATGAAAACACTTGCTGTGTGTCGAGGGCAGCACTGAAACCTCCCGTTCACTGACAGAACTGTCCCAGGTACTGGGGATGCTTCAAAGCCAGGATTAGCAATGCCAGAGATTAGGGATCCTGGTTTGGGATGATTTATGGCAGAGCAATGAATAGATTCCAGGTGGATTATCTTGTCACACTGCGAGGAAAAGGGGATATATGTGATTTCTCTGTAATAGTTGATGAGAGAAGAAGGTGCAAAGAGCAATTCTAGGCCCAGGTTTGCTCAGGAAATGAGAGATTGGAAGGAGCAAGGGAAATTTGTCAGCACAGGGAAATCCAAATCCAGCAGCCAAAGGGTCCCCTGAGCTCCTTCCCTGCCTTTCCAGGAGCCCGGGGTAGATTTTGGGCAGCCCTGGGAGCTGAGCCTGGGCTGAGCAAGGACTCTGCATTCAAATCCATATCGTTTCTTTAACACCCACAATTGGTGGGAATTCTTTGGATAGCTCATCTAATCCTCCGAATTTGGGGCTTTGCTAAATCCAGCAGTGCCTCCGACAGTGATTGTTCTTCATCCTGTCCCAAATTCCAGCTGTAAAACTGATCTTCGTGCAGCACTTTCCTGAGAATGGGGAATTTACCATTAGTGCCTAATGGAGGAAAATGCTTCTGGAAACACAGGGATTATTCTTTTTTCGTGGCCATTGAACAAGAAAAGGAAGTGCAAAAGGTGATTCCTGTGCCTTGGGGGTGGATCTTCAGTTCTGCTCAGACCCGGCTGACATTCCAGTGAGGACCCAGGTGAGCCCTCATGGAAACCTGCAGCACATTTGTCTCTTTTGCTTTCAGTTTACTAAACAACCCCTCTGTTGTTTGCACAGAACAGTCATTTTGCTTCCAGCACGTCTGTTTACCAAGGAATAACAAACACTCCTGGGGGGGGTTATCCTGCCACACAATTCTGCAGCTGCCTTTTTTGGGTTGTTTTCTCATATTTTTACTTAATTTCTAAACCTTCTCTTTATTTGACCGGAAAAGAAATGCCCATCTGCACATTTTGCAATGGAATTATTTCATCACCAGTGATGTGGCAAATCAGTGGCTGTTTTTCCAGGCTCAGGAGGAAGGGCTGGGTGTATCTTGGGTGGATTTTCCATGGGACACAATGAAATCTGTTGGTGCAGAGACGGACCATGGTTTTCCATGAAAGCCTTCATTTGAGCACGTTCCCAACTTCCAAGAGAAAAATCCATTTAATATTTTAAAAAATCTTTGAGTAAATACTCTAAAAAATTGAGTGTCTCTTTTGAGACCCAGAGAGAATAAAAATGAGCAGTTCATTTCCAAATAACGTGTTTCCAATTCTCGCTGATTTTAATTGAACTGCGAACAAGATGTTCTCAGGGTCTTTGCTGACCCTCAGACTGGAGCAAAAGCAGCAATAAACCACAATTAAATCAGGTATTGATTTGTGTATCAGAGAGGAGTTTTCTCGTGAGTTACCAGAGTGATTTCAGGCTCATTTCTCTTGGATTCAGCACAGGCTAAAGGAGACAGATGTTTTACCAACCATGGCATTCTGGTTTCACTGCAGTCAGACTCTTAAAATGTTATTTAGTTAGATGGCACTTTGACTTTTATTAATAATAATGTTATGAATAATTTAAAGAGAGAGTCTTTCTCATTTTCAGAGAAAACGAAGGAGAGGTTATTCATATCTCAGGCTTTTGTGAAAATAGGGGGAATGACTGAGAGGAGGATAAATTCCAGACAGGCCGGAATGCTGAGGGTTTCTCTGTATTTATGGAACAAATGTAGCAGTGCAAAGGGGTCAGGATTCCCCACAGTGTTCCAAGGGTCTCCTGGAAGGAGGGAAACAGGGGCCCCTCCCTGTGCTGGGTGTCCTGGAGCTGGGGGTGCTCCCAGTGTGGGCTTGTGGGTGCTTGAACGAGGGGCTGGGAGGAGAAATCTGGGATGGGGAGTCCACAGCTTCTCTGGGAACCTCTGCCAGGGCCTCCCCACCCTCCCAGCCAGGAATTCCTTCCTCTAACTCCTTCGTGGAATGAAGGTTCCCCATGACCATCCCTCTTTGAACCTGATAGTTTGGACAACTCCAGCCTGTTCCGTCCTCAGCATCAGAGGATGGACTCCCAGCTAACACTCCCAGCCCTCTACAAAAATCAGAGTATCAGCCATGAGTATGCATTTTCCAGCTGCATTTAGAGCTCTTTTGCTTTGAAGGACATCAGTGTAAGGAGGTTTAGTGTTTGGGTTCCAGGCTCTTGGAGGTGTGCTTTAATCCAGGATTGCTCTACTCCAGGGACACAATTCTAACGTGGTTTTACCACCACACTCCTCACTCTTTAGCGTGTTATTTTCTGCAGCTCGGGAAGTGAAATGTGAGGGTGGCAGACAGAGAGGTTGAAGCATATGGTACCCAAATAAAATACTATTTAAGGGTGGTGTGAAACAGAGAGGCCAGACAGCTGTCCTGGGATTCTGGCACTTCCCTGGGCTGCGAAGTCTATAAAAACCTTCCCCTCTGCAGGAATATCAAACACGAGCTGATGACACAGGAGTTTCTTTTGGGTATTTTTATATGTAATTTATGCATGTGAATGACTTATTGACTATAAAAATGTGGGTTGGTAGGATGTTCTCACATCTTCCCAGCACTGGCCCAGGAGTGCTGGGGAGCTGCACTAGTCCACAAAAAATGAGTGAAATGGAAACACTTGGAAATACTTCTTGAAACCTTCAATCAGTTTATAATGGCACACTAAATTCTATCCAGGTTTGTGTTCTCTGGGATTTCCTGCCTGGATTGGGGCAGTTTCCAGCTGCTCTCTGCCCCGACGTGCTCACCCAGCACTGTTTGGCTCTTTCCAAAGTAACTGATTTTGCTTCATCTCCTTGGTTTAACTCATTGCAGAACCAGTCTGATATCATCATAATTAACTGGAAACCTTATAGTTGTTAATCAAGATCTCAATCTGTTTTAATTTTCAAGGATGTTTTTGATGCCAAATTCTTTTTTGTCCCCTTTTTGATGCAATGTACCTCCTTCCCTTTCTTTTTGCTGCTCTGCTGCTTGGTTGAAGATTAAGCCTTCAGTCTCCATCCTGACATTTAACCTTTACTTATCTCTTGCTAATTCTGCCAGCTTTAACGAAATTGCCTTTATTTTCCCCCATGCTGATAGAGAGTGGAGATCCTTCAAATTATTGAAAAAAGGAGGGGGGGGTGGATAGAAAAAATGAATGACCTTCAATTAACTTTCCCCTAAATTTTATATTGAAATGATTCATGTGGAAACTGGCTAAATGTATTTCTATATCCTCAAACAAAGCAAGTTATGTAGATAAAATAGAAGTGAGATTTGAGGTGCTGCTGGACTTGGTGCCATTCGTGGAGCTCATTTGCTGGTGGCTCCAGCCCTGAGGGGTCGTGGGCAATGCACCAACCACTGCCCTGGTGAACGTTTCCTGTAGGGCTCACGCTTCACTGAGCTCAGGCACCAGCTGCTCCTTTTCATCTGCCTTCTCTTTTGTTCTGTGGCAGTGACTGGGGTATCGACCACTCCAGGGTGGGGGAAATTTTCACTTGAGATTCCAACCGAAACTCTGAGATGGTTCCACTGTTTGTGATGGGATTCTTGTCAATTATACTGAATTATTTATAGAAGAGTTCAGACCGACAAGAGTTCCTTGTGGGAATTTCTGGTGTTTTGAGCAGATTTCTAATGTGATCTTTCATTAAGGTGCAGATCCAGTGGACAAACAAAAGGCTCCTTCGTTAGGGAGCCGTGAGTTTAACGAAGCCCAGGCCCAAACTGCACGAGCCAGAGAGTGAACACCAACTTCTGTGTCTTCCTTTTCCTGTAGGCCTTTGATCACTGAAAGTCAAGTGATTCGAGTGTAATTCTGCCTTGATCTCACTTGATCTGAGAACAGATGTCTCACAATCCTGAGCTGAAGAGATTATAAATCTATTAGAAAAAATACCCGAGTGATGCCACATCTCCCAGAGGTGTCCCTGGCACTGAGAGCACTCCCAGCCCTGCGGGAATCACAGACTGGTGTCCTAGGATCCCTGAGGCTGGAAAAGCCCTCCCAGCTCACAGAGACCAGGCTGGGGGAGAGGGGAATGCCCTGATGTGTCTCTGATCTGGAGATGCTTTCCCCTGGATTCCAGCAGACTCTCCAATCCTGTCATCCCAGCCCTGCAGAAGCCAAGCCCAGTTTGTACAGAGCTGCAGAGTTCAATAATTGAGATAAATTGACACATGCCAGGAAGGTCCTGCTCAGCCTGAGGGGCCAGGCTTGGCCACATCCCTGGAGCTGCCTTGGGAAAGATGGACTTAATCCCTCTGAGCTCTGGCTGCTCTTCCTGCCTCTTGTATAAATTACTGACGAGATTTGCTTTAGCACTGCCATTCCTGTGCTAAATATTAGATATTTGAGCATTTAGATTTTCCTTCCCCATGTCCCATGCTGTGGCTCTGAAACCTGTGCTGTTGCAGCTGTTTCTGTAGGTTTTGAGCTGCAGAACGTGCGTTTTCCTCCCACACCAGGTGAAGTGTGGCCATTAGGATCCCTTCCTGCAGCTCCAGGATAACATCAAGCTCCAAACTGTGCCCCTGAATCTCAGAGTGGCTCAGGGAGTGGTTTGGGATATTGTGGATTTCTGGATTTATACATTCTCCTCATGGTTGCAGAGGGCTGGTTTTTATGCACAAGATCTTCTGCTGGGGCAGATCTGGGGTTCTGCAATATCATTCCTGACTCTCAAGTGTCTGGAGCAATTGAGGCCAACATAAGAGGGGATTTGCAGGATGTTTTCCTGCTTGGATTATCGCTTTGCTAGACTGAGGAGATAATATCTATAAATCCTTTTGTTTCATGAAGAGCAATGTACAGGGTAACAGGGGTGCAGATGGGCAAGGAAGGAGGAGGTGAAATACTGAAATCCTGATAGATTTGGCTCTTGTATATTCATCTTTTTCTTCAAAAATAATTTATGAAATCCCATTGTTCCAAGATTCATCACCACTTCTTTTAAAGTGGGGCCTGGAAAGGAGATACATAATCCTTTCCTACCCCTAAAACAATAACACTGTGGACCTTAAAATCCAAAATATATGGGTTGTCCTACTCCCTTAACCCTTGGCTCACCTCTGTAGGAGTCAGGCTCCAGAATCCTGGCCCATAACTCAGCATTTCTTGCCCAAAGTCTTGCTCCTGTGTTACAAGGTTTGGAATTTTTTATTATTTTCACTTAAGCCTACAAAGACTCATTAAATGCACAATAACCTTTAGAGGCAGCAAGGGAGTTTATCAGGCATCCAAAAACATTTTCCAAATGATTACAATCCATGCTAGTGAGTTTTATTCCCAATTACTGCCCCCAAAAATCTATTTATAGGGCGGTTGCTCCCAATCCAGGGAAGAGATGAGACGTCAGGGAATGTGAAGAGTGGAGGAGGACAGTGGAGACTCTGATAATTAATGCCTGAAGGGAGAGCAATTCCCTGGGCCTGCTGCTCCTGCCTTTCAGCAGATCCCAGCAATATCTGCTCCCTGCACGCCGGGCGGCAGCAAATGGCATTTTACCAATTTATGGCACTTTGTACAAAGCTTGTCCCACTTTAGTTCAGGTGTCACTACAGAGACAAACACACCAAATCAGGAAATTAAATATCCCCCAGAAGCAGTATTGACTTGCTGGTGCTGAACACAGAGTGTATTTTATATTGAACACCACTTACAGTGAGAGCTGTAATATACTGAGGGAGGCTTAATTGGAGAAAAAAGAAAACTAATAGTGGTGGAGGTGCCTCTGTGCTTGTTTCTGCCATGGTTCATCCCAGCACCAGGGAGCTCCTGACTCCAACCTGCTTATTTACACACACGAGGGAAGGTCCAGGCCATGTTCTTACCCTGGTTTTATTTGAAGTTAATAAATAATTTGAATAGTTTGAAGCCTGGAGTCACTTTGGCAGGAGTGAGTTTGCAGGATTCCACCTTATCTGTCCTGAAAACATTTTTCCTGTGTCAACCCCCACTCCCAGGATTGCTAATTAATGCTTCACTCCTCTCATGCCTTTTGTCTAATTGATGCAGAAAATCAGGTGGTTGGCCGTGAAAAAGCACGGGGTGTTTTGTTGAGCTGTTCCTGACAGTGTCACTGTTCCTGTGCACTGATGGCTCAGATCCTTCTTCAGGAGGGGAGGCCAGGGAGTGGATAATTGGACATACTGGAGCCACTTAGAAACTTTTCCATTGAAAAGATAATGACTGTTTCTGTCTTGAAGTGGCCTGAAAGCAGGAGACAGGCAGGATGCCAAAGGACAGGGAGGTGGGTCCTGTCCTCCTCCTGTTGAGCTGACTGATGTTTGCCAGAGGGTTCCAGATCAATTTGGGATAAATTTAAACGTGCTCCTAGCTGCGTGCTAATTCGGGGTGTTCATGCCTGTGACAGCCTGGATTGCCTGTGGAGTGAAAGCTTTGGCTTTATATCTGGACAGGAGCATTGCCTTTCAGCAAAAACGGAATTAAGAACATTAAGGTTTAAAACGTCGGGGCCTGGGGCAGCTCTGGGGAGCCACCCTCGTGTGACCCTGGGGTATGGGACTGTGTGGGATGTCCTGTCACTGGACTGATCAAACATTCAGTCAGCACCTTCCTGCCAGCCCTTTCATGTCACTGGGAATCCCAGAGTGGGTTGGACTGGGAGGGACCCTCAGGATCCCCCAGTGCCACCCCTGCCATGGGCAGGGACACCTCCCACTCTCCCAGGTAGCCTGGTCTCCTTCCTGGTGGCAGTTACAGGTTTAGGAGTGTCATTAATACTTTTAGCAGCCGAAATGGTTGATTTTTCTTTTGTCCATGAGAAGTGACGAGGCAGAAAAAGAAGGTAGTGCCAAAGTGTGGGATGTGGTGGGAATGAGAGCCGGGATCTCAGCGCATCTGATCCTACACACGGGATACAGTCCCTTGCTTTGCTTTGTCTGCAGCTCTGGGGACAGGTGGAAGTGGAACCTTCTGGTGGAGGGTGGCCCTGGCAGGGGGTGGAACTGGGTGATCCTCCAGGTCCCTCCCAGCCCAAACCCTCCCCTGAAATGCCAGGCACTGCCAGGAGATCTCCCGGCACTAACTCAGCCTCTAGAGAGCGTTTCTTCTGCATCTCCAGAATGACATTTCCTTGGAAATGGCAGCGATTGATTTGTGCAGGATGCGGCTGCCACAGCTCCACACGGGCACGGGCTGCCCTTGGATCGTGGCTGGAGTTCTGGGAGCAGGGCAGGCTGAGGGTTTGTCTGACTGTCAGAAATCCACAAAACCCAGCACATTGCACGTTCTCCTTGTGGATCCCCCAGTCACAAAGTGCTGGTATGGTACCTGAATCCTCCTGCAGTCTGGGCATGTCCAGAACCCCCAGTTCAGGCTGTTCCCAGCACCCTGCCAGTCCCTGTGTGCAAGTGTGGGAGACCCAACAACGATCCCAGCAGCAATTTTTGTGTGTTTTTAAATTCATCTTCAGGGTTTTTTTACTTATCTGTTCACGGGGATAGACATACTTTCTATTTGTGTGTAGTTAAATGTCTTGCAAGTGGCGTAAGGAAACTTTCAGACTCCCTCAGACAGGGATTTACTGGTCCTTTGTCCCCAGGAAATGTCAACTGATGATGGGATTTTCAGTTAAGTGAGATCCTGTCTGTGTCCCACTTCCACTGTTGGCTCAGTTTTATGCCTTATTTTCTTGTGTAATTGTAATGGATGTTTTTCCCACAAAAAGTCATTTTGTACCCGGGGCGCTGAAGTTTGATGATATTTATACATTCCAGCTCTTTTCTAAAATGCCAACTCAATATATAATATTTAGTTCTTGCTGAGGTTTTTAGATGCTGCTTCAAAACTTGGGAGACTTGGGAGAGCTTTACCCAAACTCTGAACCTATGCCTTGAGGGACTGGTTTCTAATTTCGTTTCCACCTTGTCAAACCTATATTGTTGTACCAAGAGCTCTTTTCCTCCAGCTCCCATGCCAGGAATGTGTGTCTGTGATTTATTGCCGTTTTCCATGGAAGGGACACCCTTCTCCTGGGTGCAGCTGCAATTAAAGCAGCAGGAATCTCATCAGTCACCCAGCCGTGTTCACACGACACGTACAACCTGCGAGTCAAACACTGAAATCTTCATTTGAGCAAAAATGGCCTTTGTCACCGTGCAAATTGTGTGTGAGTAAGGACTTAATTGCACAGTTGCTAATGCTAATGAGGGTAGGAGCTGTCAGGGTAGAAACCTCAGCAGGACTTGATATTTGGGGGTGTTTGGTTAATTTCCAGCAAACACGTTGATGTTCTGCACATCCAGGTGTGCAGCCCCTTTCCACGGGGTGTTCATCATGTTGAATTAATAATTAACAAAAGTCTGAGACCATCCACACTCTGGGATGTTGCCCTCCCTCATCCAGCCTTTCCTGGAACCCACTCCAGCAGAAGAGGCCCCAGGAGGAAAAGCTCAGTTTAAAAAACCTGCCGAGACCTTGTACCCCAGTTGCTGCAGATTGGAAGAGATTTTGTACCTTCTTTAATCACTGCAAATCAGTGACTCCACTGAGGAGAAGGGGATTTAAATCCCATCCCCCACCACCGTAACTGAGATAAAAATTATGATTTCAGGTGATTTTTGAAAAATAAAATCTGTGCTATAAAATCCCACATGAGATGTTTCCCAGCTGCTGAGAATTTCAGGGTAGTTAATTTTCCAGATGCACCCGACAAAAATCTCATTTACCTGATTTTGAGCCTAATGCACCACTGCAGTTAATGAGATGTAAGCTCTTAAGTCACTTGAAAATTTTACTTCATGATCAATTCTAGATTTTCCAAAGTGTTTATTTTCATGTGTATTTCAAAAAAACCTGTTGTTACGCTGCTTTTATTATGCACTAGCATCGGTTTGGTCTGCTTGACATAAATATACAACCACACAAATTGGATGGGAAATCTCCTTTCTCTCACTAAAAATAGTCTTTTGGTGCTTTCATACAGGTAGGAAACATAACAGAGGGTCATAATGTGCTGAGGGGTAAGGGCAGGTGGGGAACTGGAGCAGAGAGTTGTCTGGGAAGGGGATTTTGGGAGCGCTGGGTGTGAGCAGGGACTGGGCAGGGGAGGATCTGAGGGCTCCAGGCTGGGAGAAACATGGGACTTATGAGGGGAAGGAGAAAATGAAATGCAACTCGAGTTATCCAGTGTGAGCTCCTGAGGTGAGCTCAGGACCTGCCTGGCACAGGGAGACTTGGTGGGGAGTGTCTTCCTGCAGGGACACAGTGTCAGTGTTCCTATGTCCAGCTCAGGCACTCCGGGTTTTCCCGAGTGAAGAATTCCCATGGCAGCAGGTTCCCTGGGCAGCTGTGGGCCCTGGGGTTGTGCTCAGCATCCAGCTCCAGCTGCAGCAGGAACTCCTGGTGTTCACTGCTGTGGTCGGTGGTGGAGCAGGGTCAGTGTAACACCCACTCCTGGGGTGTTGGGGGGGATGTGAAAGGCTCCTTCCAGCTCCAGTCCCACGTTCCCCTCTGCTCTTCCTTGTGCACCTCCATGGGGGTGTTCTGTAGGGTGGTGAGATGGTCTCAACTGCCTGTGCCTGTTCCCATCAGGGCTCTCAGCTGGGTGGAGATGCTGAAGGCATCCAGTGACTGCAGGAATCATTGCAGTGCTTTGTCCCCCCGAGGTTGCAGCACAAAGCACAGGGAGTTGCCTGATGTGAAATGCAGGAGATGCTCCTTTATCCCTGGTGTCCCAGACTGTCAGCGGCAGTGGGGCAGGTTTATGCCCTTCTCCCTGGATCTCACAGTCCCTGACCCGTTTCCAGTTTTAACCCACTTAGGAAACCAGTGTCCCGAATTATTGCTCTTTTCCCTTCATAACCTTCCTGCAGTAACTCAGTCCGTGCTCCTGGGGCAGGGCTGGAGGGCAGGTTGTAGGAACACATCCCTGGGTTTGTGCTCTTCATTCCATCACCACATCCAGTGCCAGCCTTGGATCGTGGGTGAAAATACCCTCTCAACCCAACGTCATGGTTTAGGTGAGCAATGAACAGTGGATTCAGCTGGAATCCTCCATCCCACACTTGAGTGAGCCATTTACTCTTCGGGGGACTGAAATATTTTACTATTGGGCAGCCAAGGGGAAGTAACACCGTGGAGGCTTAGTTAGGTCTGAAATATCTCCTCTTACTCAGCTCTGTTGAACCATTACCCAAATCAAAGCTAACAATGGTTTTCCCCACTGTTTTCCAAGATCCTTGATTCTGAGCAAACTGGGGGTCGTTTTTTGTCCCCACTGAAGGGCAGATGCAAATCCATTTTGAAGGCAATTAGAGGGTTTTTACTTTTTGCCCACAATAAAATTGCTGGCACGAGGTTGAGGGTTATTTACTAAGATTATCTGCCACATGGGATCAATCTCTCCCCCACTTTTTTATTCTTTTATTGGCAAAGTTTTAAATATCCAGGGCATCTCTACAGAACGTTAAAAGGCTGAAATTGCTGCTCATGGGTGGCTGTGTGTGCAGAATACTCTGCTTTAAGGAGGTGCCTCTTGCTGCTCTCTGGAGACTCTTTTTTTGTCATGAAAGCTGGAAGCCAATGTTTTGTGGCCGACCTTGTCCTCGGTGTCCTTTTCTCTGTCAAAAGTAGAGCGAATCTTTACTCTGATCTCAGCTTTAAGGTTAGAATATTGTATAGACAAGACACAATTATTGCTCTGAAGCTCTTCTGGAGAAGGAGCCACGAGGAAATTTCCCCTTAACATGACAAACAAATACAGGAGCGGGTGATGACGAAAAAATGCTTCCACCCCGTGACTCCTCCGTGATCAAAAGACACTTGTCTGATCCCCACATCTAATTGTCACACGATTAAAAATGTATGAGATGTCATGGACATGGAACAGACTTGATTTAAATGCAGAATTAGCAGCTTCCCTCAGCTGCATGTGGAAACACACCATCAACAAGGACGAGGGCCAAGGGATGGACTCGAGTTCTTGCACCAAAGCAGCTCATGAGTGAAACTGTGCTCACAACTTTTCACTTCTACACAAGGAAAAAGAAGTTTGGAGCTTATCTGTAAATTTTTGAGGGGTCTTGGATGTATTTTAGAAACAGCCCCAGGCACATCCATTATTTGAGCAATGAATTTTTACTTACCCTGAACCTATTTGGTCTGTGAAACAGGTAAAAACCGCACATTGACAGCGGTCATAAATAGAAAATAAAGCAGGAAATGCTGTGCTTGCTTGGTTTATTTCTGTTTGGTAGCACTGAGTGGGGTTTCTTTTTTGTCCTAACTGATGGCAATGACAGCTAAATGTCAGCTCCACAGAGATCTTAGCTCAGAATATGAACAGGAAAGTGTACAAAAAGGAAAATGTCCTGTTACACACTCTGTGAAGTCTTTTTGCTGTGGACCTGATGCCAAATCAGTTTTGATTCTGCATGTGACTCTCAGCCATAAGGAGACATCACTCTCATTCAATTATTTGCATCTAGTGCAGAGAAAACACTGCAATTAACAGAAATGCATAAAACCCCCAAGCCTGGGACTTTGTTGAAATGTAATTCCGCAAAGAAAAAAACCCCCACGATATTTTTATGTAACATTTTGGATATATTTTATGTCAAAACATGATCACCAGTCAAACTAGTGACAGCTAAACCCAATACATTGTTGTGACTTCTAAAATAAAAAACAAATCAGAACAAAACTAAATTTATTATAGCTCTGCCCTCATTAAACACAACAGAACTCTAGGAATTCTTCAAAAGTGTCTACTAAAGAGGATAAAAAGAATAAGAGAACAATTAACATTTAGTCTGTTACATTAGAAAATTGGATGTACATTTTCCTATTGCCTGTTAGCTCTGCCTAAGCCTTCAGCTACTACAAAAATAATAATAATAATAATAATAAAAAAGGAAACTCATTGTTCAAAGGCAAAAACATTCAAATCAGTTGATACAACATTACAGTACAGTCAACTAACATCATTCCTTTCCTCAGGGGCCGAGGCCTCAGCCCAGGGTCCAAAACTGGGAGCTGGATGGCTCTGGGAGAACGGGCCACGTTCCCCTCACCCAGCATGGAGTTTAGCACGAGAACTAATAAAAAAAAGGAAAATAATCTCAAAGAAAGGGAGAACTGGAAGCCAGGTGAAGCTGCCATTGGTGTCGGACCGTTGCGATACGCTATACTAAAAAAATCCTGAAATATCCACCTGTCCCACCACTCTGCCAGGGACTAGCAAAGTCCAAAATACAAAAGTCTTCAACTCGTCGTTTTTGCAGAATAAAGCAAAAAAGTCTTTGTGCTCCTTACTACCAGAAGCAAAATATCCTCTGAGTTACCACATGTAATAGCTTCTGGATGTGTCCACTTGGGTCGGCTTGGTCTCTGCAGAGCCGTCCTTGTCCTTTTCACTGTCACCTTCCCAGAGATTAATAAGTGGAGGGTAGAGCTCGTTGAGGGGGATTGAAGAGGTCTTTTGCATATATTTTTTCAATGAGTGGTGATAGTTTTTTCTCTTAAACCTTTTTGCAATATAAACAGAGACGGAGGCGAGGCTGATGACGGCGAACATGGAGCCCATCACCGCGGCCAGGGCCGTGCTGGTCTCCTGGTCGGAAATGTCCAGCGCAAAGGCTGCGTTTTTCGTGGTGACATTGACACAGGATCTCTGTGTCTGCTGGTGGATGTTGGACACGGTCAGACACACTTCATAGTCTGTGGAGGGTTGGAGATGTGTGAGGTTGTATTCGTGGACATCCACCGGCACCCTGGCGGTGTACGTGATGTGGGGGTTGTCGATCTTCATGGTGGCTGATGACCATTTTAAATTGGAAGTCATGACGTTGGAATTAACCTTCCAGGAGACCAGGATGGAATGGGATTCAGCTTGTTTAACGTAGATTTTCAGCACCTGGGTCCCATCCAGGAGCGTCCCGTTCACCCGGATGGTCGCGACCCTGGTGTCGGCCCCTTCGATGTTCTGAGCAACACAGGTGTATCTCCCGGAGTCTTCAACCTGGATGTTGGAGATTTCCAAGGTGCCCTCACTGCTCAGCTTGTATTTGTCAGAGAGACTTTCCACGGTGACTCTGTTGCCCAGAGGAGTGACCCAGTAAATCTCTGGCTCAGGTTCTGCCATGGCCCGGCAATCTAAAAACACTGTCATGCCGATGTCCAGGTTCAAGTGATTTGGGAAGGTCTCGTGAGAGATCATTGGAAGACACTGTTCGTTGGAATCCTGGATGAGCACCTCCTTCACCTGCTGCCCCTTGTATTCCGGAGGCATCGCACAGAACATGGAGAGCGGCTCCATGAAGCGGATGTTGGTTTTGTTGGAGTTAATCCAGTGGATGACGCAGTCGCACCTGAGGGGGTTGCTGTGGATGCTGATCTCGCGCAGGTTTGGGAGGGACTCCACTGTCTTTTGGTAGACGGCGTTCAAGGCATTATTGTTGAGCATCAGGCTCTCCAGGGCGGGCACGTTGCGGAATGCTAAGCGATGGATGTAAGACAGCTTTGGGTTGTTGGTGGCCTCAAGCTTGGTGAGCTCAGGCAGGTTGTCCAGCGCGTACCTGTCGACAGAAACCAGTTCCCCCATGTTGTTGATCCCGAGCTCTTTCAATCTGAGCATGTTTTTAAAATCCCCTTCTTGAATTTTATGAATTGGATTTTTGTTGAGATCCAGGAATTTTAAATTTGGAACTTTCTCAAGTGCAAGCTGAGGAACTTTTACCAGTTTGTTGTCATAGAAGGAAAGACTTTCAAGACTATCCAAGCCTACCAAGGCATTGCCAGGAATGTCTGTGAGGTACATACCTGCCAAAACCAGGCTCCTTAAATTCGAGAGTGGTTTGAAATTCATATCCAGTATTCCAATCACTGGGTTTTCTCCAATCATGAGTATCTCTAAGTTGGGGGTAGAATCAAACCAACGGCTGTCAATGACCTTTAATTTGTTGGAGTTGAGGTGCAACCTCAGGAGATTCTTCAGGCCAGAGAAGGCATTTGCAGAAATGCTGCTGATCTGGTTGTGATTGATGTAGAGCTCCTGGAGGTTGCAGAGGTCTTGCAGGCAGTAGTCGGTCATCTCCGTGATCTGGTTCTCCTCCAGGTGCAACGTGGTGAGTTGGGTGAGATTCGAGAGCCCCACGTCTTTGATGCTCGTGAAGTTATTTTGGGAAAAATCCAGTTCTGTTAAATTAAAGAGCTGCTGGAGCTCGTCCGTGGTCTTTGCAATGTTGTTGCTTTGTAGCAGAAGGACCTGGGTGTCACTGGAGAGGTTGCTGGGGATTCTGGTCAGCCGCAGGTCGTTGCAGTCGACGGTGGTGGCTTCCCTGTAGGTGGACTGAGGAGTGAACCAGGGCCTGATCTCACAGACACACAGCTGGGGGCACTCACTGCTCTGCACGGAACACTCACTCCAGGGATTCAGGAACAGCTCCAGCACCACCTGGCACACAGTTAAAACAATTCTGGCCTTTGCCATGCTGCCCAGAGAGGGAGTGCTGCCCCACAGCCCCCTAAAATCCCAGCGCAGGGAGAGGGTGAGCCCTGGTTGGGCAGGAAATGTAAAGCTTGAAGGTCAAGGTGAAAGGCTTGGACATCCAGAAGGTGAAAGGTGATTTTCTGAGTTTAGAGTAGATCAGAAATGCTTTGAAGACCCTCAGCTGCTCCTCTGTGTTCCAGGACCTTCTGCAGCTCAGTGCCTGAAGATGTTCCTGAAAACAGATCAGGGTACATGTTATGCTCAGCTCATATACAGTTCATCTATTATTGACTTTCTTCAACCTTTGAAGAAAAATATCATTATTTTAATACCATTCTCTCACAAAAATCCTGATGTGGCACAGGTAAGTTATGTAGGGTTTGGAACCCTCTCCTGCTTGGGATTTACATGAGAAATCTCTCTGAGTGAATTATCTGAAACTAAACCTTTGGGACACCTTTCAGTTTGAGCACAGCCAGTCCCCACATGGGAGCCGTGGTGCCAGAGCTGTCCCCGAGGCTCAGGAAGCTGTTGGTTTATAAGTTTGTAGCTAAATGCATATGAACTTTGCCAAAATCCATCCGAATTAATCACATCGGTTCCAGATAACAGCTTAGATTTAATCCAGCTCAGCACCAAACAATAACAGTGAATTTGATTAAATGAACGTCCTGCCCCTATTTCAGCTGTTTGTGCTCCTTTCTTCCCCACAGTTCCACATTGCTGGGTAAGCCACACGTTTATTTCTGCTCTGCCTGGAGTTCTTCAGGCAAGACTTCACTGACATTAACCTGAGAGTGTCCAGGTACCTCAGAACATCTGGAGTGTCTCGTAGCAAAATCTTCCTTGTTCTCACTTTATTGGGGAATTGCTCTGGTTGGAGTTGAGACTTTTCAGACTAAAGGTTTGTCTTTTTCTGTAACTGGAATAATCAGGTTGTGCTACAGGGACTGCCCCTGGATCCCTGGGAGTGTCCAAGGCCAGGTTGGAGCAGCCTGGGACAGGGGAAGGTGTCCCTGCCCATGGCAGGGGTGGCACTGGGTGATCCTGAAGGTCCCTCCCAACCCAACCCATCCTGGGACTCTGTGGTAGCTGAGAGAACACAATAATGATCAACTGCAATAGCAGAAAGCAGGAAAATGCATATTTTTCAATTAGAACCAAGAGCAGCCCTGATTGAGTCAGAGCCCACAAAAGTCACTCCTATATAAAATAATATAAAATAATAAAACTAAGTACAGCTCTTGAAAATAGGTTTAAAATAATCACCTGGAGAGTGGTGACAGGAATGCCACTTACACTGCACCCTTCCTTCCAAATACGATCACATTAACTAAGGAAATTAGAGCAGTTTATTTCAGACTGTGATGTAGTGCTGCAGGTAGAATCAGCACTTCTAGTCTTTATTTTTATATTTTTTTTAATATTGTATATTGCTTTCTCAGTGGCTGAAGGGAGGGAAGTCTGAGGGCCCTGACGATGCTTTACTACTGATTGAGCCCTGCTCTGTCTGTGTGAATCATAAAATACTCTCAGAATCAAACTGCCTGAAAAAGACTTCAGATGTTCTTTTAAAATTTGTCAGGGCATGATTAGGTGCTGCAAAAAAAACCTAAATCAAATTCGATCCTTTCTTTGTTGAATATTTATCTCCTCTTACTTGCACGTTATAGTTATTGTTCATCCTTGCTAAGAAGGCATTTCTGGGTTTATTGAACAGACTTCTGGGTTTATGATCGCTGTAAATACCTGATTTTACAAGTTTACAGCCACTCTTTTCTATTCTCTGGCTCTTTTCTACTGCAAACGGATTTCATTTTCTTTCATTTTGTTTTCTTTGCCCCTGGATTCTCGGCAGGACTGGTCCCAGACACCTCCAGACACCAGAACAGAGTTCTGTCACACACTTGGGGGGTTTATTTCTGAATATTGTGTTTAATATGGGGCATGTGGTCGATGGCACTTCTTTTAATTCTGTGTTAAAACTGTCTTTAGCAATAGTGGGTGAGGAAACTCGCCCTGAACAGGAAGGAGGTGTTACACCTTTCAGGAGACACCGGGTGTGTGAGGGAGGCTTTTGGCATTCTCTGCCTTCCCTCTCATTTGTTACGTTCATTATTTCCTAGTGCTCCAACCCACAGCAGCAGTAACAGCTGGTAACTCAGTGTCAGCAGAAATAATGGCTAATTTTATGTGAGAGATACAGAGGGAGTTATTTTACCCAGAGCTCAATAAATGTATTTTCCATGGCCCCTCTCAGGACCCACAGCAGTGAGAAACCAACATTTCTGTGACGAGCAGCTGTCTGGGATGTTTGTTCCTGTTCCCCGGGGACAGAAATGAGCATCCTTCCCTTCTCCCAGCCTGGAAATGCTGTGGCCAAGGCTCTGAAAACTGGTTAATATTCGAGCTTGTGAGGGTGTGTGTTTGGTTCTGGATCCTTCATTTCAGCTTCCCGTGGGAAGAGGTGTGTGCTGGTTGGTTGGGTGACCCAAACAAAAAGTACCTTTAAAAGTCCCCAGAGCAGTAAGAGGAGAATGTGAAGGGACAAGCGTGAAATAAACTGTTCATTAGAAGTGTTCCCAGTCAAGTCGCCAGCTAAAAAGAACAGATATTAAATGGTTTTGGGGTTTGCCTGGTGGTAGGAGGACAAAGTGTTGTCACTGCCCTGACAACTGTATTAATGGCCACTGCTAAAAACTGCTGGGAAGAGGAACAATGTTCTTTGCACTTGGAGATCTGGGGGGGTTTAACCACCCAGGATCCTTCTGGGTTCCTTTCCCAGGGGATGGATTTCCAAGTGCAATCCTGTGAGTTTAGAAGAACAGCGAGGAGTCCTGCTGGCTACTGAGCCTTTGATCCTGATGTTCTGAAAGTCTCTGATGTCACCAGGAAATAAGCTATTCCCAGGTCTGAGTTGTGTAAGGCGCAGAAAAATCAAGCTGAAAATGATGCCAGTTGAAAGAATTTAGGAAAATCTGAAGGTGGGAGCTTGGTATTAAAAGGAAATTCAACAGCTGGGGCCTGCAGGACATGTAATAATGGTATAAAGCCTCAAAACACATCCCCAGCCATTGGTAATATTTAAAGATTTGGAGGGTTTTTTTCCCCTGCCAATAATACCTACGTTTTCTTCTTGTCTGTGCACACCTCCCATCAAAATAAGCCAGTGTTTAATTTTAGGGAAAGCTCTGGTGAGGAGGTGATTTGCTCTCTCCCAAGACAACCTTAGAATGCTTTATCTGTGTTCTTTTGAAAAGTACTCCTCTTATCTCCCCTGAAGAACTGCAAAGAGCATCCTATTCATAACGCCTGCCCCCAGAACCAGCATATTACATCTTGAAAACACCCAATTTATTGGCATTTATTCTTCAGGCTTGCATCTGATACAGTGTTTTTCATTAAAATACTGAGGTGAATTTGCAGGAGAAGGGAAAAATGGTTCTCATTCCTTCCCTGGAGTTCCCTGGATGGATGGATGGATGGATGGATGGATGGATGGATGGATGGATGGATGGATGGATGGAGGGATGGATGGATGGAGGGATGGATGGCCCAGCAAACCCACCACAGAACTGCAACAGCTTCTGGCATCCCCTGGGAAATCCCCGATTCCCAGCAAGCAGGTGATTATTGCCCTCATTCCACATTAATTACCAGATGAAATTACTGGAGGAGATCAGCATCCCTGCACTGCCAGCTTCCAATCCAGTTTCCTGAGCCCTTTTCCAGCTCTTCCCTTCTGCACTGACCCGCAGGACAATTCCCACAGGTGATGGAGGACAACGTTCCTGCATTTCCACCACACTCAGCCTTTTGTATATTTTAAATGCAAGGGAGAATTTAAACCCAATTGGTTTCAGCTTGTGCAGTAGCTATAATTTACAGAGAGGAAATTTTGAGGACCTGTTCCAAGGATTTTTTTTGCATTTAGTGTATCTGCTGGCTGATGAATGGAACAGGAGCATGACTAGAGAAATTCTGCTTCAGCTTCTAGTCGTATTTAAAGAGTAGAAATGGAATTCAGTCTGGGCCTGCTGGGGATCTCAGCACCACATGGAAGGATCTCGAACATCCTGGGGGCTCCCACCTGCTGAGGAGCTCATAGAGAACAGCTCAGACAATCTCTGCCTCAAAATCAGCACAGCTCCAATGAAATAAAGAAGAGAAGCAGCTCTCAAAGAGGAACAAGGGCACGAAGAGATTGGGTTGGATTTTGGAGAAGCCCTTTTGGTTTTTGCCTCCTCTGAGCTTTGTGAGGGGAAGTGAAATGTTAACAACAACAAGACAAAGGGACACGAGAAACGTTTTCAACCAGGAGATGCCAGAAGTCCACAGGATTTTTCACTGAGTCCCAGAAATTCCTCTCCCTCCCTTTTTTTGCTGCCTGGCTTCTGGCAGAGGGATTATTTTGCTTCCCACACAGTTCTAGAGCAAACTCCAGTTCCCTGAGTCACTCAGGATCCCCCACAGTTGGGAAAGACCCCGGAGTGCACGGAGCTGTTACTACCACAGAGGATGCCAAAACCCGGGAATGGTGCTGATAAATAAACCCCAGGATGAGTCAGGAGCTCGCTGGGTATTTATAAAACCAACTTAACACTGGTGGCTGCAGGGAATGCAAGAGGCTTGTTATTAAAAATTACATGTGCACAGAGCTTCAGTTGCTTATCTTCCATCCAGGAAAACTGCTTTCTCTTTCTTGAACACTCGGTTTGGATAATTCTGCTTCCCATGGCTGTGTTAACTTTTCAATTATTAGTGATTAAGTATTAAACTGTATTTTACTCCTAGCCCAGATCTATATCTACACAGTTTATGCGTGTAGGGTGCTGACAGACTTCAGCCCTCAGAAGAAAACAGGCTTCTATTGATTTTTTGCCCAGAGTTTTATGCTTACCAAATCAAATCCTCTCTTTCTGAGCTGTATTTCCATGTAAATGTTAATAGCCCCATGTATCGAGCTGACTGATGAGGAAGGATCAGATCTGGAAGGCTGACCATTTTAAAGTCGTTTTCAAGCAGCAATTTAAAAACTTTTCTTTCTTTTTCTGTTCATCTGTGGGTAAAGTAAGTTTTTCCAAATCCTTCACAAGTCCCTGCAATGGCCATTGGAGCAGAGGATACCCAGGACTATCAATATTACTCTGTTTCTGTTACAATGATGGATCATTTGTCATTTTAAAATTTAGCAAGGCCAGTCAGGCGCTCATCTGCATCCCAGTAATTACACGCAGCACATCAGCAAGGTATGAATTCACTCCCTACTTTTGGACTTGCTTAATCAAATCAATGATGTGATGCATGAAATAACAGAAAATGTAGGATCCATTATGTCAAGGATAAACATTTTCAAACTGCAAAGAGACAATGCAAGCTTTGATTGATATTTTATTAAAACAAAGTAATTGTTATCCTAGCGAATTTAGGACAAGCTCAGTAATTCTCTCTGAAGAACTTTTGCATTTGGCAGAAGTTCCTTAATTTGGTTCCTGAGAACGACAGAAAATCTGGGCTTGGACCTGGTGCACCAAGTCTTGGGGATGTGTGGCAAGACGAGCTGTTCCCTGGCATCACAGGGAATGTCCTGGATGGTCCTGCTGCTGCTGCACTTGGGGTGAGTGAGGAGTTCAGGGGGAATCCAATTCTGCCAGAAAGACAAACTCCAAACATTGCATTTTGCTCGATGAATCCAGTGTACAAAAGTAGTCATAAATGAAATAAAATCAGGCCCTGAGGAGTGTCCTCAGGCTCTGGTGTGGAGGAGGAAGTCAGGGAACATCTCCCACAGACTCAGCCCCATGGCTTCCCCAGGCCTTTCATGTTCTCCTTAAATCCTCCCCTGCTAAAATAAGGAGCAGGGAGCTCAGGGGGAGTCCTGCAAGGAAGGGCCAGAGGTTCCAGTGACAGGGCTGGAGGTCTGGGTTAACAGCAGTGCCTGTGGTGGAGCTTCACCAGCTTGGGGGGATCCAGGATCCCTACAACAGCCCACCCTGCACCTCCAGCTTGTCCCCTGGCATGGCGCAGTGTCACCCAGCTGCTCCAGAGCCCTCTGGGACCTCCCCACTGGTGCCTGCCAAGCCAGCAAGGCTGCAGTGCCACTGGCACAGGGATGGCTCCTGGATCCTGCTCCTGGGGCAGGAACTGAGCCCACCCCAGTGGGATTGGAGCCTTCCTGTCCCTCCCCAAGCAGTGGGAGCACCATCACTGGGACCTGCCCCAGGCAAACCCTGCTGGGGAACATGGAGGGGGCTTGGCTTCCAGGGCACTTGGTTCTCCTGCCCTCAGCAAAGCTGACAGGTCCCTGAACAACTGAAAATGCCAGAGTTAGTGAAATTACACACCACACCTGCAAATGAGCTGCTGACTGACAAGCCCTAAAATGTCCAACTAAAGCCCCTAACTGAGCTCTGCCTCAGAGTTAAACCACTTCAGGCAGTGGAAAATACTGCCCTGTGTGACCATTGAGGGCAGCACCTCAGGGGAGAGAATTATGTAGCAAGACCATTGTTCCCAATAAAATAAGGGGAAGAGCTGTTTCTCTGTGGCACTTTTATAACTTGTGTGCCTCCTCTGTGCTGCACCCTGTTAAATTTTTCAAGCCCATTACTTGCAATTGCTTTGCCTTGTCGTTCTGTTAGTTAAAAAGAAAAGAAAAAGGTGATACTGCACTGCAAATACTTGATCTTTAGAAACTGTGCTCCAGGTGAAAACCAGGTCCTGTTCTTTTAATAATTCAGCCAGATGGAAAACGTTGGCTTGTATCCCCAAATTAAGGTGTCAGGAATGGAAGGGGAAGTTATAACAACATTTTGCAGCAGAGCTGAAGGGCAGAGACTGATTTTGTTCCCACTGATGGCACAGAATTGTCCTGCCTTCACCAGGAGGAGAATTAGGCCATCCCCAAATAGGCCAATCCAGTATTTTCCTTCAGTGCCATATGTAGGAAAATGAAAGACAGGATATAAAGAGCCAAACCCAATTGGAATAAAGTTGCAGGGTTTGAAGCAGCAAAGAATAAGAGAATGGGGCTCGGCAGAACTTTCATCTGGGGAGCTCTCAGCCCTGCACAGAGCTGTGCTCTGCTCCTGGCCTTATGGAGCCCAAGGGACTTCATTACTCAGCTACAGGAAAAGAACGAGCCTGGAAAGGTCCTGGAATAACTCAGCACCTCTGCAGGGACTGTTCCTTATCAGAGCTGCCCTTGTTTTCTCTGAGCACAATCTGAGCCAGCCCAGCCTCAGGGAAACACCATTATTGACCAGTCTGTGACAAACCAACACAACCAGTTCCCCACCATCTCCATGATTTCTTTACTCCTGCCCACCTCTCTCCCATTAGTGGACACGTGTTAATTGTAGAGACAAAACACAGGAATATTGGCAAGGGGCTTTCCTGGATTTCTGTCCTGGTGGAGCAGATGTGGGGGTCTGGCTCCTTCCCACCCACGTGTCTCCTTGATGGCAATTCCAACTGGGAGAAGATGCAGAACTCAGGCTCCCTGTCCACTAGCCTCACCCAAACAGGGAGGAGCAGGGATGCATTTATGTGCTTCCAAAAACTTTACACAGATTTTCTTCAGTTCCCTGTCTACAAAATGTCTGCCAGGAAAAAAAATCTGGAGCTTGGCAGGATGAAGCCTCACACGTGTATTGTTCGTGTAACTATGGTAACCTACAAATGCCACCAGTGTTTCCATTTCATACACAAATGAGGGGACAGCTGTGGGGACCACATGTCTGCCAGTGGAATAATAGATGTGAACTGGGATGGCTTGGTCACAAAATTACAACTCATCTTTATTAATCAGGGCTTCAAAGAACAGGCACCTCCGAGGGGACAAAGTGCACGGGGAGACAGGGGGTTTTATTGCTGGAAATGTTTGGCTTCTCAGTAAACGTTTCCAGCATCTCGCGTCTTTGCTGGTTGAAAATTAAAATAAATGCTCTTAACAACCTGCACTCTCCGATAAATGCCACTTAACTCCTTTCCTTTGGTTTTGTGACACAAAGCCCGACCTGGGACCGGGTGTGCTCCAAGGCAGTTCCAAGGGGAAGGAGCAGCTCCAAAAGAGGCAGAGCTCTGTGAACAAACCCCCTATTCCCACTCATTGATATTAATAGAAATAAAAGCTCCCCGAAAAATTCACAGGAGAAATTAAGAAATGATTTTAAAACATTGTTTACGCGGAGTTTCTATCACCCCTAACAACAACCACCCCAGGGATGCAGATGAATTCCCTTTGCAGCCCCTGTGACTCTGGCGGGGCTGCAGTGGCAGCAGCACCTGACCGGGGCTGTGATTCCTCTGGTGCCAACCCTGGAGCCAGGCTTTGCGGGAATACAGCACACGGACCGGGAAAAGTTTTCCCTAGTTCCCGCAGTGCCACGACAGAGCATCGGCGAGAAACAAAGGCTGCAGCATCCCCTGGGTGCGGGCTGTGCCGCCTCCGCCCGCAGCCAGGGACCAGCAGCGCCTTCAGCCCGGCTGAACCACCAGCTGGAGCCAAGAATTACCGAATGGTTGGGCTGGAAACGACCTCGGAGCCCATCCAGTGCCACCCCTGCCATGGGCAGCGACACCTTCCACTGTCCCAGGTTGTTGCCCTTGGGCACTTCCAGGGATGGGGCAGCCACAGCTGCTCTGGGCACCCGGTTTTAAACCCCGAGGTTGTCTGAGCTCTGCTCAAACCCCTGAAACTTCTTTTTGCAGCCTAAGTTTGGACGTACTCAGCGTTATTTATGGCAGTGAAAGTGATTATCCTTCTATAACTGGATGCAAAATCCCATTTCCTTTAACAATCAGTGGTGATATTCATGTCTGTTGTGGGTAAATGGAAAAGACTTTATAGCCATCACAGGAGCTGGTCTATTAAAGCCCAAAATGCCTCCTGGGAGAGATGATTTTTGCAGGAACTACATCAAATACACAGATAACTTTTAGCTGTGGAGGCCAAAGTTAACCTGGAGCTTTTATCCCAGAGCAGTGGCTGCAGAGCAGAGGGACAGGGGGGCACTGGCTGTGTCCCGGCCTGGGGGGTGACCCGTGGGCTGACTGGACACACCAATCCTGCCCCTTCCCTCCTCCCATCTGGGGAGCTCCGAGCATTGCTTTGCCTCCCTCTCAGCAGTGTTAAATTACTGTAACTCCAACTTGCAAGACTTTGGGACGCAGTTTGGTAGGATCCAGTGGGAATGTTGTGACTTGGGTCATTCGAAGCCTCAGCTGTTCACCAGAGCAGGTTCATGATCTCGGTCACAAAGATCAGGCACCTTTTATAGGGACTCTGTAAGTCTGTAAGGAAAAGACTTAAAGGTTCACAAACTAGTTTTTATTGAGGGGATTCATTGCACAGCTCCAGGACAAAAATAGAAGCACTCTGTGCGTGATCTCTCGCCTCTGGACAACACTATTGTCTGCTTTGGGTTGAATTCTGGTACTTTGCCTTCCATCGCCTGGTGGGAAACACGCACCGAGCCAGCACTGGGGTGGGGGGGAGAAGAACTTTGGGGAGAGCTGAAATCGCAGGCCAGCATCTGCTGTG
The DNA here is from genome assembly GCA_013390025.1 of Pitta sordida. NCBI lineage: Eukaryota > Metazoa > Chordata > Aves > Passeriformes > Pittidae > Pitta > Pitta sordida. The sequence goes on along the minus strand of WEKX01013532.1, from coordinate 477,626 downwards.
CGGCCCCGGCGGCACAAAGCGCCTCGTCCCTCTCGCAGGGGACAGGGGCCGGCCCCTCAAAGGGCCCTTTGACAGCGCCACAAAGGGCTCGGTCCCTTTGTCCCCCCGCGGCTGCGCGGGGAGGGAGCGGGGCCCGGGGACCCCCCGAACCCGGGGGTGAGGGACCCCTGAACTGGGGGGACGAGGGTCCCGGGGCTCGGGGCTGCCCCGCGTTCCCCCCGCAGCGTTCGGCAGCGCGGCTCCGGCCGCAGGGCCCCGCGGAGGTGCCAGCCCT